>RJWT010055997.1:0-10091 GCA_004365215.1 Cuniculus paca
TCCTTCTTCAGCTAATGATAGAGGATATCTGAGGTTCTTCACAGTAAACATTCTTGATCTCCATCCCCCTTCACTCTACTGTCTATCAAAATCCTGTCTGGAGAAGTGGTATTTAAAGATATATGGGAGAAAGAAAGGGGGAGGCAGTGAGTATTTACCTGTGTATGAATACTTTTTCTAAAACTGAGCACAATTTTTTGCAAATTGTGTTTCCCCTTTTGCTATGGCTAAAAGGAAGCTCCAAGACATGTTTACTAAGAATCATAGTAACTAAATTAGCATTTCTGGCTAGTGTATTTGATTCCTTCAGATATTCGTGGTTTTTGCTTTCCCATTTACATTTTTACTGTACTAATGTACATAAAAGCTCCTTCACATCCTTTCATCAAAGGTGCAGATTACAAAAAAAACAAAAACCGAAAACCTCAGAATCTTATTTCTGTCTTAATAGCTTCAAATGAGTTCAAAGTCTCTTTCCACTTTCTTCCTGCCACAATTTCAGCAAGCTGTTTGAAAATCTGAGGTCACATGACATGGTGAAGTTGTTCTGTTTGAAATTCACTATGGTCATGGACTTTGTAACTAACTGGGGCCTTTTATTAATTGGCTTATTATATTGAATTACAGACTCACAATTGAAGTAGTCACATTTCAGGTTTTGTACTCTAAAGGAAATTATTACAATATACAAATAGCGCAATTCCCCCCAACTACAGTGTGACTATAGTGCTGTGTTCTCATATCTGTAAACATCAGGATCAAGTGCTCGAATGTGAGCTCAATGGATTTGCCAAGGAGACCTGCCTGTTTGGTTACTTTATTCCAGTGTCTGGTATGTAGCACAGTCTCAGTGAATATGCGGTAAGTGCCTATTTGAACAAATATAATTTATCATCTGTGATATGTCTATAAATTGTACATCTGGAATTAAGCTTACTCTCTGTTATATTTCTGAATAGGGCAGGGGCTGAGTGGTGAAAGGAGGAAGGAAACAATGGTGAAATTTCTCCCCAAATCCACACATTTACCATTTTTTGGTACTCTTCTTTCCTTGATAGATCTAAATATTCATTTGATACTATTTTTCTTTTGCCTAAAGAATTTCCCTAAACATTTCTTATAAAATAGTTTTTAAAAAATTTTTATTTTAAAGAGACTAAAACCAAACAAAAGAAAACAGAACAAAGCCAATCAAAACAAGACAGTGTAAGTGACACAGAACTTCAAAACAATAGGAAATCAACAATGGTTACCATAATGCCTCCTGCTGTCTTCAAAATAGCTGCAGATACCTTTGGACATAGTAAAAAATCAAAACAGAACAGTATAGAACCAATAAAAGCAAAACAATGAATGCAATAAAGGACTTCAAAAACAAGATAAGAATAAATTCAAAATGGCTACCACAATATGTCTTTGACATAGCTGCCCATGCCATTGGATATAATAAAATCAAACAACAAAACAGAATAAAACCCAACCCAACGAAATAATGAAAATGATACAGGACTTCAAAAGAAGATAATAGGGAATTAACAATGGCTACCACCTTCAGAAGGAGATTCCCCATAGATGCTACACTGTGTGTTGTTATCCTCTGAAGATGATGAGACTACCAACTTGAGCCCTGCAAAGTCAGTGAAGCACTAAATACTACAAGTATTAAGTTGTATTTTACCTCAATAGCTATCGTTGCAGCCTGTGTTTCTCTGAATCAACCCATCCTTATGGTTGGGGGCGTGGGAGCTGGGTGGCTTGGGTCTTCTTGTTTCCCAGCCTGCATGCTGGAAGGGGCTGGTATCTGACTCTCCTCCCAGTGGTCCATGTATGGCGCCGATTCACAGGGAGGTCTTGCTTCTTGGTGGCTTCTTGTTTTCTTTCTCTGCAGTCCAAGAATGGTGTTGACTCACAGGAAAAGGCTGGCATCTGCCCTCCACCCCCACAGCGGCCTGCCCTTATAAAGTAGTTTCATTGATGATAAATTATACCAGCTTTTGTATGTCTGAATAGGTCTTTATTCTTAAATGAACTGAATGCAAAGAAAGTATATCCATTCTACTATGAGGATATATGTATCACTTGAATGGAGCATGAAGTATTTCTAACTTTAGCTTTTAAAAATTTTTATTTTTATTAGTACATGTTTGCAGTACATAATGATTACATTCATTGTAGGGGGTTAGTGCATGCACATAATACATCTTAATTCTTTTTTTTTAATCTTCTTTCTCTTCCCTCCTGTATTTCTAACTTTATGATGTTGAGCTTAAAGTGTTTGCTCATCAAGAATGTCCAGCAAAGCTTATCTGCCTTTGTAAATTATCTCTTTATGAGGTTAAGTTTTAGAAATTTTTCTAAATGACTTATCTTGCACTAGATACAAGCCTAAGGAAAATATTTCAACATAAATCTGTAAACTACCATCTTTAGTTGTTGGCCAATGGCTTCAACAGATTAAGAACACTTATTATTTAACACAGCTGTAACGTCCCTAGGAGCAGAGTGAGATGGGAGTTATGTAGGAATGAATGGCCCAGCTTCCCAAGAATTTTTTAAATCTCTTGCAGCCTTACTGAGTATGAGTTTTATGGGTGACCAACTTGCAAAATCTGTTTTCAAGGTCTGCTGGTGTTAATCATCAACAGGTATTACTGGATGACTGTAGCTTGTCTAATAGGAGAGTTTCAGAAAGAACCAAGATATAATAGTCCTGAGAAACTGGCAACTAGGTTGATTAAGGTGGATAGAAGAAGCTTATTTTATAGATGTGATTTGCCAGTTAGTCCACAAAGATGAAGGTTGACAAGATTTTTGTCTAGAGGTTATAAAGGACAGGTATTCCTTGGTCTTGAAGGTATCTGAAGATTTGCATTCACTATTTCCTGTCTTTGGAATGTGTGTGATTATCTTCACAATATTTGTCATTACCTGCAGTTAAATGCTTATTTGTTCATTGTCTATGTCCAACGCTGACATTTAAGTACTGTGAGAAAGGAAGCCGTCTATCCTGTTCACTGTGGTATCCCAGAACTCAAAAAACGTTGAATGATTTTGTTGAATGACTGAATGGAGAAAAAAATAGCATTTTCAGTGAGTCATGGAATCATGTCAAAAGTAAAAGACATGTCTTAGCAGTAAAAGTTAATTTTCATGTTCATTATAAAAAAAAAAGTACAGAAAATACTATGGAATCTTCTACCTTGACAGTATTAACTGTCTGCAATAATATGAAATACTGGAGAACGACAGATCCACAAGTGCTTATTATGGAGCAGTAAGGAGCCAGGCACAGTGGTGCATGCCTGTGACCGCAGCACTCTGGAAGGCCGAGGCATGATTGCAAGTTCAAGCACAGCGTGGGCAATTTAGCAACCCAGCCTCCGAATTTTTAAAAAGGGACTTGGTATGTCTTTTAAAAAATTGGTCTTTGTAGTTTTCTGTCAGAAAGCAGAATGCTATACAGAGCAGTTCATATTATGATCCAGAATTATGTTTTTTTCTTATTCTCCAGATTGTATCTTTATTGACCTCAGAGAGAGGACCAAAGATAAGACAAGGTAGGTGGAGGCTGGGGGTACACAGAGTCACTTCTGTCCAAATCTACCTGATGGTGGAGCCACCTGAGAGAAGAGCTTTGAGCACCAACATTTACTTGATCTGAGACAGTGGAAAGAAGAAAAAAAAAATGAGGCATGAGTTCACAAAGGCTTATTTCACCTGAAAGCATTTTTTTCACAAAACCAAAAATGTGCACTACATGTGATCTGAAGTTTCAGGGATCCAGAAAATTTAGGAAGTGTAGGCTCCTGGAAATGCACTGCCAAAGTTTGAATCCTAACTCTACCTCTTAAAACTTTTCTGAGCTTTAGTTCCCTCAACTGTAAAATGGGGATTAACATAGTAGCTACCGCCTAATTTTGTTGGAATTTTAAATGAAAAGCTTAGAATGGAATGGGGTCTGGTGCATAAGTGTGAGGGGATTTGTTTTTTTGGTATTGGGGATTGAACTGGCAACCTCATGCTTGCCAAGAAGGCACTGTGCCGCTGAGCTATATCCCTGGCCCGGGATTTTTTTTTTAAGTAGCCCAGAGTACTGGAACTGGAGGTGAAGGAAGCAAGTGCAGGATGCCACAGAAGATATCTGAGACTTAAGGGGAAAGCAGAATAGGACTAGAGTTTTTGTCCTGGAAGCCTGAGTTAGTTTTCAGACTGTGGAACTGCAGCCCTAGATGGCTCAAGGCTAAGAAGCCTTGGAGAATGAAGTTGTTGTGGACCCATGAAAGCCACATCCTCTGGAATATGCAAAGTGAGACTGAAAAATGACAATACACAGTGTTGTGTTAGAGCCCACTTAAACCTTGGTCCCCCTCCATCCTCTATGTACTTCCTTGTGTTGGAACCTGTGTTGGAATTGGTATGTGTCTACAGTGAGAGTCATAAAATCAGATAGATGTCAAACACTTGGTCATAGATAGAACACCCTTCCTGGCAATATGTAGATTATTTGCTTCACAGCCAAATGAATTTATAAGAAGCTTTGTAAATTACAGACCAGGGAACTGTTTAGAAATTTCCTAATGAGTAGGGAGTGGTAAATGGAAGATAACACTGAGGTAGGCGTAATTGCTGACTTATGAGGCTCAAATATCGTTGATATTTTTATTTAGTGAGTTGGATTCTGGTATCATTTTACTTAAGTAAAGACAGTTCAGGCTTCATAATGCCCTTGGTTTCTTAATCTTGTTTTCTCCAAAATGTCTAACGTTTCTCAACTGCAGATTTTGTTCAAGTGGATCATTCAGAGACTGGGGAAATGCTGCTATGCCACAGTAAAGATGAGTCCTAAATGAGTAAACTGAAAGCCTTCTCAGAAGAGCAGGGATTTAAAATAGGCCTCAAGAAAATGAATGAAATTTGCATGTATTGCCTTTCGGTATTAAAGTATACTGGAAACTTTACATACACTCAGTTTTCCCTCATAGTAATACCCTATATTAAGGAACATTATTTGCATTTTACAGACAGAGAAACTGGGAGTCAGGTACATTAGGTGACTTGATAAGGTAATATTGTATTGGCAGAGTTTGAATCAGGGATGTCTAATTGCCAAATCCTTGTTCTTTTTACTACCTCATCTCCCCTCAAATATTTCTTTCGGATGGAAGTGCTGTAACAGGAGAAGGGATTTGTGGAAGGAAGAGGAAACACAGAAACAGCAATTGACAGAAAGAAAAAAGCCTGCTTAGATGAAGAGAACTAGGAATTGGATCCATCTTTTCATTGTATAAATGTGAGCTCTTGGCATATGTAAGATGCTGTGTATCGTGATGTGATCCAACATTTAGAGCATTTTTAGGAATACTGACTTTGCAGTTGGAGGCACTTGCTGAGGTTTTTTAGGTAACTGTGGCCTGGAAAGTGGGTAACAAGGTAAATTTGGGGGCCTTAGGAGTATGGAGAACACTACCGTGTTGTGGGTTGCTTTTAGAATTGACTTGGTCTTTACTTGCTTATCTGACTTAAAGTGACAAGAGATCATTTCAGCCTCTCTGGACTATTTTGGGTGAGCTTGATTTCTCTGAGTCAAACTTCAGTTGCCCTACACTTAGAATTGTATATACAAGTTTGTGCTACTCTTTATTTTTCCATTTTTATCTTTTCAGGTCTTATTTTCCTTGACCTGCTGTGCTCTTCTGCTTCTATTATCACAACTACAGCAGTTTAATAAAATTATTTGTTCTAGATGGTTTTCTCCACCACTAGAATGTTAGTTCCTCAAGAACAAGGCTAAATTTAATTACCTCTGCTTCAGCTCAGTGCTTGAAACATAGTAGTTGCTTTATAAATGTTAGTCAAGCTAATAAAAATTTTTTACAAACTTCTAAGAAATAGGCTATTAGGAATAGCGAATACTGGAGGGGAGCCCAAGCCTGGTAACTAAGTCTTCTAAGCCCTAGATGGTAAAATACACAACTGGCTTCCTGATACAAGTGCCAGTTGTCACTTGCAGCAAGCTGATCTAGCTAGATAATCCCCGAATATGAAAATGCCTTCGAGGCCTATCACTTAATCACCACTTGTATGTCGGTGTGATCCTATCGCTTTTACTTTTACTGGAACTTTCCTCTTGAATGAAAGGACAACTAGGAGACATGGAATGAGTGGCTTTGCCACTGGGCATTTTATACTGAAAACTAGAACTTGTTTTGAAATGTATGCATTCATGGCTTTGCAAATCAGTGAACTGGGTAAATGTGCAAAGTCCTCTGATGCTGCCTCTAGGAAAATAATCTTTCTCAAAGTTCAGTCTTAATTATTTTTGTTTCGAAAATGTTGTCTGAGGGAGTTAGCTACATGAATCCTTTTATTGTGACTAGAAGTTTTGTTTGCAATTTCTGGGCAGCAGTCTTTTGGAAATTTACTGCCACATGCTGCAAATATGCTTCTTTTCAAACAGTAATTGAAGAAAACATTCCTTCACTCTAGAGATGGTGTAGGCAGCACCTCCTTGAGAAGAATAAACACTCGACCCCCACCTTGAATTATTCTTGAAGTAAACATGGTTTTAGTGTCACTGTGACCTAACCATTTGTATCTAAATCGTCCAAATTCATGGTGTTTATAGGTCAGAAGAACCCAAGTATTTTTCTCATCACAGTGGATCTCTACATGGATCCCCTTGAAATGGCATCAAGAAATATTTAGCTGTCTCTATTTTTCCTTGAGAATAATTAAGAACCTTACTTACTAGGCCATTTAGGGTGATAATTTTTTTCTTTTTTTGCTTACCTAATCTGTGTTATTAAACAAATAGCAAGTATTTTCTCTGGCAAAATGCTGTGCCAGGAACCAAGACCCAGATAACCTGTGTCAGTTAGATAGTGCTCAGATAATCCTGTTCTTAAGAAACTCCTCACAATCTGAGTGAGAAGAGATACCTGAAATAGTACAGATATCTCAAGCACTGACAAACCACATAGATGAGAACCGTTTGAAAACTGAAAAACACTTAACAGGAATGTTGCATTTTCAGATAGGGCATGATGAATTGCCAACTTGTGCTCTGAAGGGTGGAAAGAGAAGGAAAGGATGTTTTCTTGTGCCCATGGAAGAGAAGACAAAAACGCCCAGTATGACTCTGCTTAGAAAAGTTGTCAGCTTGCTTTGTTTTATGTACAATAAAGGTTTTACTCAGACAGATATCATTAGACTATTAACTCATTACCTCCTGGCCTTCACATGTGTGGCTCTGGTTTGAGGTATGGAGGCCCAGAGGCATTCTTTCACCTTTCACTTGACCCTTCCCCTTACCTTTCCATCCAGCTAACATTTTCTTATCTTTAAATTCTATCTTTGACTTCACCATTTACTGCTATTCCTCTAACCATTTACGTCAAGGGTTTGTCATGGACTGTTAAACATTAATTCTTTAAAATTTCAAACGTCTTTTCTTCTCAACTAGATGGCAAGTTCTGATGCTAAACCTTGTGTCTCAGAGCTCCAAATGTGTGTCTTTCTTTGTATTGCAATGATGTCGGCTCATTCATATTCCCCCACAAAGACTCTAAGCTCCTGGGGCAGTGGCTGGTGTGTATTCTCGATTGATTTGGGCACTGGCCAAGCATGGTGTGGAGCTTGCTGTTGAGTCCCTTAAGCAATGAATGGGCAGTTGATTACAGGTGTGAGTAGTGCCAGCACAACGGAAATGAAGAGCTCTTAACTCTTTTGAATTTTGGAAAATATTTTGGGGCTAGAGAGTAGGAAAATGTGGGGTTTGGGCAAAGGAAAAGGGATGATTAGAGGCCAAGATAATGAGCATATGTAAGCAAAAAGAAAATTGTGTTAGAACCTAGTTTCCACTCACTTGGTTTCTTAACATTTTCACTGAGATGATAGCTCGTTTTACATTCAGGTATCTACTATCAGCTAATTGAATAGCAATAGTGACTTAAATTATATTTAATGTCTAATACTCAATATTTTTGTTGCATATTCTTGTGTTTGAATTTTTTCCCTTCTCTTTCTTTTATCCACTGGTTCTTATTCACTGATGAGCTCATTCAATAAATATTTGAGAAGAAACACTGTGCAAGGATCATAAAAACTTCAGTAACTGGACCGGTGTGGTGGCACATACCTGTAATCCTAGCACTCGGGAGGCTGATGCAGGAGGACTGCTGTTGGTTGGAGGCCATTTTGGGCTGCATAGTGAGTTTAAGGCCAGCCTGGAGTATATAACAAGACCCTGTCTCAAAAGCAAAACAACCCCTCTCTAAAACCAAAAAACTCAACCAACCAACCAACCAAACAAAAAACCTTCAGTAACTGGATACAGCTTGTGAAACACAATAATCCAAATTTAAAAGCTTAAATTTTCTCTCTGTAATTTAAGCTCAAGCAATTAATTTCATCCCTTGGGTTTATTTAGCAGGCATAAAGGTTTAGATGGATGTGCTGACTGCTGTATATACTTTAGTAATGGTGATTTCAGCAAGTCCCTTTCAAGTTTTCTATATTAAGTTACAGGATGCTTTTATTTTTATCTTGATCCCATTCTTTCCCACCTCCACCTCCTTGAGCTATTACCAGGGAGTGACTGGCTGAGAACTCAAAGTACAAAAGATTGCCTTCACATTGCATTAATGTCTAACAATTTTGAGCCCAAAGAATAAATGCAAAGTAGAAAAAGGATCTTTTCCTTACCCTCATGAGTTTTCAGGTCTGTATTAGACAAACACAAGAAAAGACTTCTCCTCTTAAATCTAGGCCATTTCAGATGCTTCCTGTGGCATTAAGTGATACACAGTGATTGAGTAGTAAATAGGGATTAAATGATGCAACTCTGGAGGCTGCCACAAAAATCTGTTGTGGTCTTGGTCGCTGACATATATGGGATTGAATGTCCATGCTCAAAGAAGGGATTAGGATGATTTCAGAGTTTTCTCCTTTCTGTGTTCACTGGTGGGCCTCAGCAAATGACACTAAAAGTCACAATTGTAATGGCCTTTGCTCTGAGAACTGGGATATTATCTGGAACTAGATACCTGCTGGCAAAATCTAGTTTGTGAGTATTGTATGATGGCTAGTGTTTCAAACTACCAATCAAATCAAAATGACACAATGCAAAATAACGAGTTACCCGCTAACGATGGGCATACTGATGGAATCTCCAGAGATGTTTCAGATAATTAAGGCATGCTTCCTGTGGTTCTTCCTGATGTAGCCCTGGAATGCTCCCTCAAGTTTTCTTCTGGCTAATTCTGCTGTCCAGAGCTCTCAGTTACTGAATAACTTTTGCTAAGAAGTCTTCCCTGATTCTCTTATATGTATGTTCACTGTCCTTTATGCTTATGTCTATTTTGAGATTAATGGCACCAGATTGTTCTGTCTGGCTTTCCTCCCTCCCTTGCTTCCTCTTCCCTCTGTTCTTTCTCTTTTTTATAGAAATCTCTCATCTCTGTTGAGAATAAAGTAGCCTGACTATGGTTAGGAGAAAACTGCTGAAAGTGGTCATGACAATTAATTTTGCCCATTCTCTCTGGAGGTAAAGTCCACTGATCATCTTTCCCAGGACAGTTGGAATTGTTTAATTCACAGTCCCCTGCATATTTAAATAAGGTTAAACAAGAATGTTTTATGAATATGTATAGATTTCATTGTAAAGCCTAATATAGCTCTTTAAATGTAGTAAAGAATGCATGTTAACCTGGTTTTCTTCTTTTTACTCCTTTTGGAACTGACCATCTAACTGCCAAGTAAAACCATCTCTTAACCTTCTCATCCTGCTTGTCCACTTGAAGGTGGTCTCAAGTTGAACTTATCATCTAATCTGCTTCCCTTGTTCTCTTATTACTTTTGATACCACTCTTATTTTTTTGTTTCCTCTTTTTCTCTTCTATCCTTCTTTTGAATGATAATCAGAATTGTGCCTGAGCCTATATCATAGTAAAATTTTATATCAATTCTTAAATAAATTGGAGTTTTTTTGTATTAAGTGATTAGAAGTGTTGGAGCAGTTCTTTTCCTCCTAGCAAGAGGAAGAATAACTTGATGCAAGGGCAGCAGTTGCAGGAAAACAAAACAAAACAAAA
>RJWT010055998.1:0-10087 GCA_004365215.1 Cuniculus paca
TCTTGCTGCACTGGGGATCAAACTCACGACCTCGTGCTTGCCAGGCAAGTGCTTATGCCACTGAGCTAAATCCCCAGCCCTTGACTTTTTGAGACAGGGTCTCACTATGCTGTTCAGGCTGGCCTTGAACTCACTTTGTAGCCCAGGCTGGTCTCGAACTCACAACAATCCTCCTGTCTCAGCCTCCCAAGTGCTGAGATTACAGGCATGTGCCACCAGGCCCAGCTATGATCAATTCTTTTAAAACTTTTTAAAGCCAGATGTGGTGCATATTTGTAATCCCAGCACTCCAAGAGGTTGAAGCAGGAGTATCTCAAGTTTGAGCCCAACCTGGGCAATTTAGTGACTTATGGAGACCCTGTCTCAAAACCATGCACACACTCTCCCCCCTTCACTCAAATACTGCCTTCCCAAACAAAATGAAATGTCTCAAAAGCTCATTTCTTGTTTTTTTTTTTTTTTGGTTGGTTTTTTGAGACAGGGTCTCAGTGCTATAGTTCAGGCAGTCTTCAACTCACTGTATAGCCCAAGCTGGCCTTAGACTTCTGGTGATCCTCCTGCCTCAGCCTTCTGACTGAAAAACCCTGCTTTTTAAAATGACAGAAAATTTAGAGTTTTTCCTCCACTCACCTAGGCATCAGCTGTCCTTTTTTATTAATACTTTTCTAATTATGTTAGGGGAGGGGGGCTAATTAGTACTTTTTTTTTCTACCACTGTATTGCTATAATTAATATTTTTAGTGGTAGGTTAGTTTGGCTATTAGAAACATGGTAGAAACTGAGAATTTCTATTTTCAGAGCCAGTTGCTAGTGCTTTCTACAATACATTAATAGAAGGAAAGTGACATGAATCTTCTGTGCAACACGGTCTTGAAAAGATCGGTAGTCAGATTTGAAATTTAAAGTGCCCTATAACAATTTTCTATTTGAAGGAATTCAATGCAGATTTCTCTTATAAAACAGATTTTGTCATTAAAAAAGTAAAGTCAATGGAGTTTGCTTAAAGCAGCCTGTTCCTCTTTTTTTTTTTTTTCTTGTTTTTTAAAATTTAATTTAATTTTGTTTCATTGAGACAGGTTCTCACCACATAGTACAGGCCAACTTTGAACTCAAAATATTCCTACCTCAGCCTCCTGAGTGCTGGGATTACAGATTTGTACCACCATGTCTAATTTATTATTAGATTAAAGTAGTAAAGATAATTCATAGGCACACAGGAAGTTATAAAAAAAAAAAACCTTGGGAAGTCTATATTGGTACTTTGTAAATTTAAAAACAACCAAGAAAAGGTAGGTTAGATATTTTTCTTGGTTTTGCCTGTGTTTGTAGTTTTCTAAAAATTTACAAAGAAAGACTGTGGGCTTTACTGATGATAGAACAACATTAAGAGTATTACGTGCCTCATAAGAGCTAAAAAGACATGGACTGGTGTGTGTTTAGTGAGACTATGATAGCAGTATCGCTTTAGGCCTCATTTTGGTCCAGGAGCTCAGTAGATGACTAAGTAAGCAAGCCTAGGCATAAGGTAAAGAATGAATCAACTTCTCCTTTAAGGTGGTCACTTAGTCATATATTGAGACCTCCCTTTCCTGCTCTAAAAGCACAATATTGGTAGGTAAAATAGACACATGGAGTCGAATTTGAAAACAAGAAAGGAAAATTTCCACATGCACGAATGAAGAAAGATCCTCCAGGAGTGACCTAGAGTTAGACAGGTATCCCAAGGGTAAACAGGGAACAGTAAATATAGCATAAGGTCAAATATTTATTGACTGCACGAGATAGCAGCTGATACCCCGTGCCTTATTCAGTAGGGACCGAAATTAGACTTTGTAAGAAGTGGGAAAGCTGCCTTCGCCATCAGTGGCGACAAACCTGGTTGAGGTGAGACTTAAGCCCCTTACCTCATGCTCTGAGAATCTTAAAACCTTCAGGTTATTTGAATTTGGGTTTGGAATTCCACCCTTGAAGTATGTAACCATTTAAAACAGAAACAAATTTAGAAACTAGTTTTAGGCTCTTGAGCCATCTGGATTTCAGAGGCAGACTTCCTGCCTCCAAAGGTTGGCCTCCACAGCATAGAACACAGGAGGGACATCTGTCAAAGGTCACTCCTATTAAAAAAAATAAAAAATAAAAACTGCTCATAGATAAAAATTATGCCATGAAAGAGACCAAAAGTGTCTATGTAAGCACTACAGACAGTAGAATAATCAGGAAAGGTCTTGAAAAATGTCTTTAAGCATTTGAAATCAGAATTTTAGGTTGTAAAATGCATAGGTGAATTATAAAAAAGGTCCAAGTACAAATGTAGATATAAAATAATTGAAGGAAACAAATGGTGTATTAGAAATATGTAACTGAAGAGCTATGGGAATTTAGAGAGGAAAAATTGTAAATCTTTGTCCTAAAAAATGGATTTTAAAAGGAAAAGGAAGGAATACATTGGAGAATCAGGAACAACATAACCAAAGGCTCACTGGTTGAAAATTTCAAAAGGAGGGGCTGGGGATCTGGCTCAGTGGCCTAAGCGCCTGCTTGGCAAGCATGAGGTCATGAGTTCAATCCCCAGTGCTGCAAAAAAAAAAGAAAAAAAAAAGAAAAAAAGAAAATTTCAAAAGGAAATAGAAACCATGTAGGACCCTGGACTATCTCTGAACTTTATTTTTTTTGTTTTTCTTTCTTTCCTGTTTAAATTAGATGATGTCCAAGACTTAGAGTAACTAGTTGTGATCCAGGGAAAATCCCAGGAAGTATGTGAATCCACTAATTAGAATAAAACATAGTTTAATGTTTACGTTCTTGAAAATACATGCGCATGCACGCATGTGCACACGAAGTCCCTAATTTCTCTGCTTAAGAAAGAAGCATTATAGGGGCAGGGGCTACAGCTTAGTAGCACAGCACCTGCCTGGCAAACACAAGGTCCTGAGTTCGATTCCTGGTACCAAAAAAAGAAAGAAAAGTATTATAAAAAGAAAGAAAGATGGGAGTATTATAAAAGGTATCAGGGTCATAATTATATATTAACATCGCATAGTGTAGTGTTATCTGAAATATGTTTGGTCTTTGTCCATATTCCTGGCACAGAGATCTTAAAACAGTTGGAATTCCCTAAGTGACAGGAGCTGCTCTCCTTACTCAGGTAAGCCCCTTGTGATTGATCACACCTGAAGCCTGGGGTAGTCACCAGAAAGACTGAGTGACTGGAGGATCAGAACTTTCTGCCCCGCCCATGTCCTCGGGGAAGAGTGGTGCTGGACCTTAAGCTCTATAAAACTCTTGAACGAGATTTTTCTCGCTCCTCTGGGTTGCTGAACGAGTAAAGGTGCTGGGAGCATGCAGTGCCTCCGTCTAAACCTTGACCTGTACACCTGTTCTTCTGATTGTTCGACTGTGTCCTTTATTATCTTTTATACCAAACTTTGTTAAGGGAAGTTTTCCCTTGCGTTCTGTGACCAGTCCTAGCAAATTATTAATCCACCAAGGAAATAGTCGTGGGAACCAAATATAAGCAGGCTGGCAGGAAGTGTAGGTGACAACTTACTACTTGTAGTTCACTTTTGAAGTGGCACAGTCTTTGAGATGCGCCTTTAACCTCTGGGGTCTGACACTGTCATGAGGTAGTATCAGAATTTGACTGAATTACAGGACACCTGGTTGGTGTGGGCTGAATTGTTTAATGTGTGGAGAAAAAACCTTCACACATCTGGTCACAGTAGTGTGCTGTGTTGAGAGTATAGGAGAGAAACAGTATGTCTTTGAATTGGTGTCTGAGATATGTGCATAGAGGGAAAAACAGCTTGTTTTTCTTTTACAAACAAGTTGTGGGGAACCATTTATTTTACCATTGTTTCTTTAAAGACCACATTACAGCTGAATAGAAGTCTAGTCATTAACGTCCCACCTTCTAAACGGCACAGGATGATCTAATTGCTTATCAGGTCTTAAAGAGTAGCATTTCTTTCCGTCTCAAGGTAATGTCAGAAATCCCTTTCAAGCACCACGTGACGCGTTTTAGTCTGATCCCCTTGATGCTGACCTTTGAAGTTAATCGTATGTATTTATTAATTTTACTCAGAAGGACTGTTTCTAGCGATAGCAAGGGCACTGGGCCCTGTTGAACAAAACATCCCTTGGCCTTTTATTTTATTTTATTTTTTTCCATCGCTCAGTCTTTAAACACACCTGGCTGTCCAAGAACTGAGGTGGATGGAGAGAAGGACCACCATGACCTGATGACAACATTGCTAGGATGACATTTCCAGACCCCCTCCTCATGTTAAAATATAAACGTGTAGTTAAAAGTACAAAACTCCCAGCCTTTCACCCTGATGTGTACAATCCTGTCTTGAATTTGCCCACTGCTCTCTTGTGGTATATTAGTAAACTCTCTTCTATATTCCTACACCGTTGCTAAATTCTTTTTACTGACCTCTCACAGGCTGTGCCTCCCATGGCATAATTTTGTTCATTAATGTTTCTAGCAAAAACCATTTTCATGTGTCTTTAAATATTTAAAACAAATCTAGGTTGGGAAATTAGTTACATTATGTAGTTACTTTCAGAAAAAGATTAGCAGCAGGGCATAGTGGCATGTGTCTGTAATCTAGCTACTCAGGAGGCTGAAGCAGGAGGATCACAAGTTCTGCCTAGGTAATTTAGACTGAGGTAACATTTTTTAAAGGAGCTAGGGGTATAGCTCAGTGCAAAGCACTGGGTTCAATCCTAGTGCCACACACACACACACACACACACACACACACGGAAAAGGAAGGATGGAAAGAACAAGAGAGAGAAAAAGAATTGGATAAGATGGAAATCATTATTCTCTTAACTTTTGTATCTTCAATTTTGTCATGCAAATATATAAAATAAAGGTAAATAAAAATTAAATCAGAAAAAAGTAGACCATATGATTTTAGGTTCTCTAAATTTTACTTACCCCAAATGGCCAATTTAGGTGTTGTTTTTAAAATATTCAGGTAATGTATAAATGTAGTCTCTTCAAAATTTTTTTTTGCAGTGATACCAGATTACATCAAGTAAAAGTTAAAAGTCACTTTACAGTTTCTAACTTTCTCTCTGCCCTCTCCTCTTTCCAAATCCTTATGTATCCATTTACATATAACTTAATAAATACATAGTTTTCGAGAAATAAGTTATTCATGCTATATATAATTGGCATGTTTACCGTCTACACTAAATAGTGTCTTAATCTTATTAATATCTAGGTATTTTTCTCACTTTTTCCCCTCTAAAGAGAAAAATATGTTACCATTGCATTTTAAATTTCACTGTCTGGTTAGAACTGACTCACAAATGGTTCTATATTAGAGGTTTAAAAGTGAATTTAAAATATTTTTGAAGACATGCACCTTCTTACTTCTTAAATTATTACATGATACTCTGTAATATGGATACAATGATGAATTTAACCTTATTTATGGGCACTATAGAGTGTTTCTAGTTTTTGCCTTTTCTTTTTTTTTTTTTTAAGTACTGGGGTTTGAACCCAGGGCCTTCACACTAAGCTACAGCCCTTTTTCAAGTTGAGGCAAGGGTCTCACTAAATTTTTCTAGCTGAGTTTGAACTTTTGATTCTTTTGCTTTTGCTGGGATTTGCAGGTGTGCACTACTTTGCATGGGTTGCATCTAGTTTTATTCTGTGCTTTTGTGAATATTTCTCTAGGATAAATACTCTAGGATTGGAATCACTGGGGTGAGGGTTTTATGATCCAGATTTACAGATATGGTCAAATTTTCCTCCAAAAGGCTTACCAATTTATATTCTATAAAAGGTTCATATTTTCTATACTGACCAATTCTGAGTATTGAAGTTTGTTTTTGACAATTGGGTAAAAATTTCCTTGATTTGTTACACTTCTATGCTTACTACTGAAGTTAATCATTTAATATGTTTATCGTCTGGGTATTTATTTCTTTGTTGCATTTCTTATTTGTTTGCCAATTTTTGTTTTGGGTTTGTCTTTTAATTTGTAGGGCTCTTCATTTATTCCAGATAAAAATTTTTATATATAAAGCAAATATTTTCTCTTGTTCTGTTGTTTACTTAGCTTTGTTAATGATGTCTTTCACTGAAAGATGTTTCAGCCTCCAGAGGGTTTGATTTGGTTTTGGTCTGGTTCTTAGGAATGCAGAGCCCCACAGAGCCACATCCCCAGTACCTTGTGCAGTGAGAGCGTCATTGTTAATGAGGTTTACCCAAGGTGCAATTACTGATAATTGAAAACTTTTCCCAAAACTTCTATTTCAGTTCCTTTTGTTTGTTCATTTTTATTTTTATTTTGAGTTGGGTGTCTCACTGCAGTATAAGGTTGGTCCAGAATTCCTGGACTTGTAGGATCCTTCATCAAATCCAAGTAGCATTGTCATCATGGCTATGTCTTAAGTCATTTTTGAAGGATGCATTTATGAAGCTCTTTGAGCACTGGTGTTTCCTCTTAGTCATTATCTTTATGTTCTTTTCATTTTCTACATTCTTTCTGTTTCTTTAAAGCCCACTATTAATTCTTAAATTGTTTTCTTGAAGTTATCAATAAGACTATCCTTTTGTCCTGCCCTATCTATACAATTCTTTTAAAAATCCCTTATCTTAATTCCTTGCTGACCTTACTATAAAGGCTACCCATCTCTGTGATCTTCAGAGATCTTTTACATCTTTTCAAAGCAAGATGTAAAATTTCTTGCCTATATTTTACACATAGTTCTGAGTAGCAATTGCAGCAGTTCTGAATTAATTTTACAGAGCTGTCTTAAGTTGCCCAGGCTGGGCTCCAACTTGCCATCTTCCTCCCTCAACCTCCTTAGTGCTGGATGTATAGGCATGGGCCACAGTGTCCAGCTTTCATGTAAACTCTAAGCTGTTCTTTGGTGCTTTTAGATTTCTACTTACCAGAGGCTGTCCCTCTTTGGCAGGAAGTTTAAAAAGAGAAGTAAATTCGAAGCTGCTTCTTGCAACATCAATTGGTACATAGAAAAGGTTACCTCTTCCAGCCCTACATTTAGTGCCATTTCAGTTTTCACTAAGGTCTTCTCAGGCAATTAGATTGCTTTTGTAAGCATAGGTGATGCAACTGTGTAGGTTTCTCTTTTAAATTTTATTCTGAAATTCAAAAAATAGGTTGCATACATACATCATACACCTTTGCCCCTTTACACTGTCTGTGTATATTCAGATCAAGGATATTTTTGTCCAGTTTTTATCTTTCGTTAGTGCATGTTTTCAGTACTAGTAATGATTCATTCCTCATGGGGAGTTGGTCTTCATATTTTGGATTTCTCATGTAAGAAACCATGCAGTATTTAAGCTTGTGTGTCTGATCTGTTTCACCTAATGTCTCAAGGTGCATCTATTTTCCTAAAACTAACTTAAATTTATCCTCCTTTATGGCACAGTAGTACTCCACTGTGTATAAATACACATTTTCTTTATCTATTCATCTATTGATGGACATCTAGGTCATTTCCAAGATTTAACTATTGTGAATTCTGCCATAAATATGGGTAAGCATGTATCACTGTAATATGATGTCTTTAACTTTTCCAGGGAGATACTTATAAGGGGAATAGCTGGGTCAAATGGAATTTCGAACTTTAGTTTTTTGAGAAACCTCCATATTGATTTCAAGTGGTTGTACTGGTTTAGATTCGCACCAACAGTGTAGGTTACATTTTCCCTGCAACTTCACCAACATTTGTTTTAATTTCATTTCTTGATGATGACTATTCTTTTTGTAGTAAGATAAAAATCTCAGTGTTTTTAATTTGCGTATCTCCAGTAGTCAGTGATATTGAACATTTGTTTCATGTATTTATTGGTCTGAGAAGTGTAGTCATTTCAGTGGCCCATTTGTTTTTGATTGAGTCTTTTATTTTGGAGAGGGTCTACTTTTTTTAGTTGTTTATATATTCTAGATGTTAGTCCTTTCTGTGAGGAATAGCTTACAATTTTTTTCCTATTCTGTAGGTCATCTCTTCACTCTGCTGGTTGTTTCTTTTGCTATAGAAAAGCTTTTTATTTTGATACTCCATTTATTGATTCTCAATGTTACTTCTTATGCAATCAGGGTTCTGTTCAGGAAGTCCTTATCTATGCCTTTGTCTTCAAGAGTTTTACTTATTTTATCTTCCAGCAGATTGTTTGTGTTTTAACATTTAGATCTTTGATCCATTTTGATTTCACTTTTAGTACATGGTGAGAGATATATGTCTAGATTCAGTCTTTTCACATGTGGATAGCCAGTTCTCACAACACCATTTCTTAAAGAGGCTATCTTTTTTTTTCCAGTATATATTTTTGACCCCTTTGTCAAAGATTAGGTAGCTGAATGTCCCTGGGATTGTTTCTACATTCTCTGTTTTGCTCCATTGATCCACATGTCTGTTTTTGTGCCAGTACCATGCTGTTTTTATCACAATAGCTTTGTAATGTAACTTGAAATCGAGAATTGTGATGGCTCCTGCTTTGTTATTACCCAGGATTGCTTTTGTAATACTGGATCTCTTCTGGTCCCATATGAATTTTAGGATTGTTTTCACTACTTCTGTGAGGAATGCTGATGGTATTTTGATTGCAATTGCATTAAATCCATGTATCAGTTTTAGAAGCCATTTTCAGTATATTAGTTCTACCCATCTAGAAATGGGATGTTTTTCCATTTTCTGATGTCCTCTTTGATTTATTTTTGCAGAGAATTATGATTTTTTGCCATAGAGGTCTTTTACTTCCTTAGTTAGGTTCAGAGCAGGAACATCTTCTATGCACATACCATATTCAGAACTTTAAAACTTATATAATGTTTCTGTATCATCTTTAGCATATTTTCCAATTTTGTCGGTTATCTCAGTAATCTCCTTTATAGTATAATGTACTGTTTTCTGTTGTACAATCCAGTGTGTGATCAGGTTTTGCATTTAGTTATCATCTGTTCAGTTCTAAATTGCAGTGATTGTTAGTCTTTTGTTTTTGAAGAAAACAGATTAGTTACTTTGTATTACTTGTCTCTTGATTCTTGATAGTGTGAATAATCATGTAAGTTTCTTGTATTTGTAGTCGTATTTTGGTACCACATTTCTATGAAATAGGCAGATGAAATAAATCCATAGTAGCAGAAAGAAGATTGGTGGTGGAGGAAGGGAAACAACTGCTTAGCTTAGTGAGTATGGTGTTTCTTTAAGGGTTATTAAAAATATTTTGGAACTACATAGATGGAGGTGGTGATTGCAAGGTTAAGAATTACTTTTACTGCCTGTAACTCATTCACTTTATTTTTTTTTTCAGTGTCACTATTTTTTTTTATTTTAAAGAGAATAGAACAAAACAAAACAAAACAGAACAAAACAAAGCAAAAGAAAACAGAATAGAGTCAAACATAATATAGCATTTCAAAACAGAACACTGCAAGCTATACAGGTTTTCAAAACACAACAACAGGAGATTAACAATGGTTACCCTAGTGTCTCTTGCTTTCTTCAAAATGGTTGTTCATACATTTACAGACAATAAACTCAAACAAAACAAAGTAATATAAAACCAGATAAAAGAGAATAGCATTACAGGTCTTCAAGTCGGATAACAAGAAATGAGCAATGGCTACTATAGTGTCTCATTTTTCAAAAGAGCTGTTCCTATCTTCTCACATATTGCCTTGAAATAGTAGGAAAGGGACTTAAACCAATCAAATCAAAGAATAAAAGCACCATTGGATTTCAGAACCATTTCTCCATATTAGGAATTTTGTATCGAGTCTTTCAGTTTCTCACACTAGGGAGACAATGCGGTGTTTACACATGTGTGTTTGATTTATTTCACTTGTGAGTATGGTCTCAAGTCTCATCCATTTACCTATAAAAGTCTCAATGTGATCATTTTTTATAGCTGAATAGTACTCCATTGTATAAAAGTACCACATCTTCTTTATCCATTCCTTGATTGATGGGCATTTGGGTTGTTTCCAAGATTTGGCTATTACAAATTGTGCTGCTATAAACATGGGTGCACATACATCACTGTGGTAAGATGATTTCACTTCTTCTGGGAATATGCCCAGAAGCGGAATAGCTG
>RJWT010055999.1:0-10088 GCA_004365215.1 Cuniculus paca
CGTGGGAGATGCCAAGGTTTCTGAAATTCCTGGTACCCACAGCTTTCTAATTCTGCTCATCTTTGACAACTTAAAAGTGCTCATCTTTTCCTTGCAAAATATTCAAAACATAATCAGGTTGCTATTGTTATTAACTGTTTTCACTTTCAAATTTGAAAATATAGCATTAAGAAATGGCTCAGGAATGTTATGAGAGCCTAGAGAACAGCCTTTTTCAAACGCACTGAAATAAGAGTGCAAGAGGGAATAAAACCCAGGAGGGACAGTGAAATGTGACAGAAATACTTTGTAAATCCCACATTCATACTCAGTTGGTAATATCTGGTAATGACTGTCAGCTACTGTAATTCAGAATTAAGCTTTAGTCATTTTAAGATTTTAGCATATGAACAGATGCCCTATTTTACTCGCTCTCCCTTTAAATCCCACATTTTTTTTATCTGCTTACTTATAAATGGCTTTAGACAAGTTAGTGTATATTAACCATTTGCTATCTGCATGCCTGGAGTTAATCTCTCTTCTTATATTATCTTTAGTCTTTACTACACAGTAAGCCCAATAGTAGATAACAAATAAGACTCAAGGACTCAAGAAATGAAAACTTTTTCCTAGAGTCATAGAGCTCAGGTAAGTGGTATTTTAAGTCAAATTTGATCTTAAAGCCTGTAGTTTTTCTACTATGATAGTATTTCTCATCATAGGCCAATTCAAATACAATTTGTGGAGTTAGACTTTAATGGTCATAATGCACATCTAGTGTTAGAAGCCACTGGACAGACACGCTGTGCTCACCATTAGGGGATCATACTAGAGCAGAAAGAAAAGTACAGTGAAAACACATTTCCCTTTTGGGTATATACAGTGTTGTCCATGTATCTGTGCCAAAATGTATCTGTTTAGAAACTTCCAGTACAAGTGAGAACATACTGCAACTTCTCTTTTCTACTACAAGGACCTAAAAATAATCTTTCTGTCCTCCTCCAAAGAATATATAGTATCAAACACAACTGTGATAGAAAACAAAAAGCAGGATGGGCCCAAAATGATAAGGAATCCCCAAAAAGGGCATTAAAATGTAGATGAGAACCATAACATATGTATAGGAGTAGAGTACTATAAAAGCTATGAGTGACTAAAGGAGTTGGTTTATGTTTAATCTACTGGACTTGCAAATGTGTGACTCTACCTCTTCCTGCCTTTGCTTCTCCTTGCTGTCTAAGACACAAAACTAGGCAGTGTTGTTAATATCTAAAAAGGATGGGGCGCCCCCAGAATACTACTTATCCATGTTCACTGCCCACTGGCATGTTTTGTCTCCGTGTCCCACTGCTGCTCTAATTACATACATCAGTCATGAACTAATGAAGTATCTCTATAAAGTCAAAACGAAAAGTAGCTGACAATCCAGAATCACAAAATATTTGAGGAAAACTATATTAGTATCATGAATAAGGGCACAACATTCTACAAATGGAACAACTTAATAAAGCAAAACAGGCTTTAAGAGTACATATAATTACTATCCTCAGAGATAGGCAAGATGGTGTTCATTGAAAAATAAAACTTTAGAACTTTTTGAAAGGAATGATTCAAAAAGAGGGGCAAAGATTAGAAAAAGAAAGTAGATTGAAAGACAATGCAGATATGAGAAAGTTACAATTATATTGACTATAATTATAAGCAACTGTAATTGTATTTATTACTTCTCATTAACAGTCCTAAATGCAAAAAACAATGAGTTAGTGTCTTCAGAATTCCCAGGGAAAATAACTTTGAACCTAGAGTTCAGTATCTGTTCAAATAATAAAACTGAGGTTCTTTAAGCATGAAAGGACTCTTGGTAAATATAATTAATAGAAGAAAAGAGGATGAATGTTTTACCTCAAAACCATTTGAGAGAAAAAAATGGAACTCAGAAAACTCAATAACATGTAGGAGGAAAAGAAAATATATAGAAACTACAAGAAAGCATGAGAAATAGAAACACAATGCAGAAAGATTACATTCATCTATGAAAAGAGAACTTTTCAAATTAAGTAGAAAATTGCTATTTACAAGAGGCACATAAAACATAAGTAAAGATATTTCTCGTTTAATGACCGAGTTTCTCATTTGTGACACATCATTAAGTGAATTGGTTGCTAAATGAAGAATTGCAGATAGTATGTACATTATAATATTCAGAACAAAGAAATGATGAAAGGAAACTCCAACTTGATGATTTTGTTTTTATTTGTACAACTCTTACATGCAGAACTGTAATGTATCACAGAATATAAAACTATAGTACTGTCCCTTATAGTACTGTCCTGTACAGTACAACCAGCACAAACTACAGTACTTACTGGAGAAGAAGCCACCAGAGGCCACGCTGCCACCTGCTTTGTAAGTCCAGCTACAGGTATTAAGTCCGAGCAGTGGGTCCTAAGTCTGAACAGCATCCCTTGGTCCAAAGTCTGGATAGTCTTATACAGGCAGGTCATTAAATGAGAAATGTCTTTATAGACAAAAAAGGTGGGGGAAAATTAGGCAAGTAAGTAAAAGTAGGCATAACAATTGAATTCAAAGCCAAAAAAAATTGAAAAATTTTATTTCTTCTTGAAATATTATCTTATTAATATGAGTTCATTTAGTAATAACTCTGACAGGAAGAAAAGAGAACTAATAGAAAAAAACAATTGTGACTTAAAAGCCACAATCATTATGGGAGATAGTAGCACAAATTTCTCAGAGAGTGACAGAACAAAATTAAAATAGAAAAGTATGTTTGAAAAGAGCAATTAACAACTTTGATTTAATAAATATAAGGAGACAAATATTTATTTCAAACATAGGGGGAACATTCATAAGTTTTATCAGATATTAAGACACAAAGAACATCTGAATAGATTTTAAAAGGAAATTTGCAAGTCAGGTACACAGACCACATAAGGTAAAACTAGAGAAAACAACACAAAAAACCGTTTAAATTTTTAGGGAAAAAAAAATGAAGTAAAATTAGAATTCACAAACATTTTAAAAATGAGTTATGTCAAGAATCCTACATATGAAAAGCGTGGGATGCCATCAAATCTTACTCAGAGGAAATTTACAGTTTTTAATTCATTTCTTCAAATATTAGAGAAAATTTAAATGTGTAATCATTTGATAGCCATTTTTATTTATTTAATGCTCCATGAATATTTTATGATTAGTAATCTCTTCTGATGAAGACACACTTATCTAAAAGTAATTCATGTCCTTCCTGTAACTTGTTTCAATTCATGTAAAATTAAACCTATCTTATTTTTTAAATTATATTCATAGTAAAATCCCATTTTAAATTATTTTCTACAGTCAGCATTTCTGCACATCAGTTCATCTCCATATATGCTTAAGAGTATGGAATGATACTCAGCCAATTGTAATGCTTTTTCTATCTGGGTAATGGGGTATTGGTTGATTGCCCTTGCTATTTTGTGCAGGGTCTCAGTATGTACTCAAACTGCTGGGCTCAAGCAATCCTCTAGCCAGAGCCTCCCAAGTAGCTAGGACTACAGGTATATGCCACTGAACCCAGCTATTTTGTAGCTTTATGTATTACTTACATTTTATAAAACTTAAGGTTACTTGTAAACTTGTAAAACAAGGTTTATAAAACAATATAAAACATTTTGTAAGTCAGGCTTGGTGACTCACACCTGTAATCCTAGCACTCGGGAGGCTGAGACAGGAGGATCCTTGTGAGTTCGAGACCAGCCTGGGCTACAAAGTGAGCTCAAGGCCAGCCTGAATGGCATAGTGAGACCCTGTCTCAAAAGGACAAGGGCTGGGGATCTAGCTCAGTGGCCTAAGGGCCTACCTGGCAAGCATGACGTCATGAGTTCAATCCCCTGTGCCGCAAAAAAAAAAAAAAATTTTGTAAAACTTGAGGTTATTTGCTTAAATAAGTGAATTAAACAATTTCTTTAAAAAAGTTTTTAAGTGAATGATAAAATAATTCAATGAAAATAAAGGACCAAATTAATAAGAATAAAAGCAGTAATCTGGTGGCATTGTTCTTTGGTGAAAGATAAATAAAACTGAAGTCTTGGCAAGTCTGAAAAAGAAAATATACCAATCACTAGAAAGGAAGCATATCTGAAAATACAGAGATTTATAAATTACAAGAATTCTACGCTGGGTGTAGTTGGGCACATCTGTAATCCCAGCACTCAGGAGGCTGAGGTGGGAGGATCACTCCGAGTTTGAGGCTAGCCTTGACTACAAAATGAGTTCAAGGCCAGCCTGAACTGCATAGTGAAACCCTGTCTTAAAAAGATCCCCTCAAAAAAGTTCTATGTACAAGTTTACTCTAATATGAAAACCTAGACATATGAATAATTTTCAGAAAAATATGATTTATTCACATTGTTCCAAGAAAAACTAAAGTCGCTGAATTAACTGTTATCAGAAAGAACTGAAAAGAATTCTAACATTTTGTCCTTACTATAGCTCAGGTTTTATAGATAAGTTAAAAAAAAATTTTAAAGACACTTATATAAAGTTGCATAATGTATAAGAAAGGTAGGACCCCAGCCATCTGGTTTTATGATATTAATATAATAGTAGTAACAAAACCAGACATGGGTGTAGCAGAAAATATAAAACTATAAGCCTTTTTTGCTTATGAAGATAGGACTAAAAAATTATAAATAAAATATTAGCAAATTGAAGTCATAAATGTATTATTTGCCTAGAATTTATCCCAGAAGTGATAGTTTTCGGCATTATAAAATCACTTTGTATAATGTGTTAGTTATTAAAGGAGAAAATTATGCAATCATTGTGGTAATGCCCTAAAAAGCATTCGATAAAATGCAACCATGTGATTTTTGCATAAAGACAACTAGATCAATGAAACAGAGTAAACATTCTGAGACAGACCCATGTTTATCTCACAATTGAAATTCACAATAAATATGGCGTTTTTAATCAGTGAAAGAATGGACCACCCAAAAAATGATGTGCATTTAGAAAAATGGATGAAACCTCTCATACCACTCACAAAAATGCCAACTACCTTATGACATGGTACCTTTAAAAAGTTAAAAATATAAATGCTAGACTTTAAAAAATATTTTCACTGAATATAACAAAAAAGCATTTATATTTACAATAAAAAGGAAGGAAAGATGAGGAAATAGGGAAATGAGCAAAGAACGTAAACAGAGAATGCCTGGCATGGTGGCACATGCCTGTAATACTAGCGCTCTGGAGGCTGAGGCAGGAGGATTGCCATGAGTTCTGAACCAGCCTGAGCTACAAAGTGAGTTCAAGGCCAGCCTGAACTACACAGTGAGCCCCTGTCACAAAACAAAACAAACATAAATAGAGACTCACAGAAAAGTAATAAACATTAGGAAAGATGTTCAGTCACAAGTTTTAAAGACAATAAAATGTTTTAATATTCCAGATTGGGAGAGCTGTTTTAAGTTGATATATCTAACAGTAGCAAATGTGTCGGGGAAATGGATAGTTTCTTAGCAATTGTCAGGTTGTAAAGTTGTAGAGTTAAGCAGTCCTTTCTGTACCCTTTATTTTAGTATTTATAAAGAAATTTCAGATATATTCTTCTTTAATCCTGAGGTGAACCATTTGTCATTATTTTACCTTGGAGGTTTAGAATTGAGAGAGGATACACAGCAGGATTGGATTTCACCCCTTTCTATTAGTACCAGTGCTTTATACTCCCTCGTGTTGCTGGATGAAGGACAGCGTGAGCCAATACCTGAAACTCGGCATATGTCATAAAGTAACCCTTTGTGATCAGAGGATGGTTTCAGGAAATGCTAAAGATTGTACTGAAAAGATAAGTTGTATTAAAATCATTAAGGGTTTTAAATACCCTAACAAGGGGGTTGGGTTTTTTCTTCATGAATGTTGAGGATCCATCAAAGGTTTCTAAACTGTGACTGAAAAGAGCGTGAATAATGGCTTAGGACGGGAGAGGCAGGAAGACCAGTGAGATGGCTGAGGCAGCTGTTTAAGTGAGGTTATGAGGGTAGTACATGTGGGAGTGTCAAAAAGAAGGAAGGGACAAGGGGCATGGATGTGTAGTGGACTCAATACAGAGCCTGGCATCAGCACATCAAAGGACTATTCTCAGCTTGACACGGTTAGATCTGAGATACATTAGCGATAAGTAGTAACATTTAACTGATAAACTGGATTGGCAGAGAGGGCTGACTGGGATAAAAAAAAGAGTAAGAATAAAAACAACTCTCAGTTTTTGTTCGGGCAGTTGGTGTATGTTGGTATGATTGACTGACATGGGAGGTTATTGCATGTAAAGAGATGGGCTGCCAATATTTCTTTTGTGAACTTAAGAGTTAGATGCCTTTTAGGTGTCTAAGTAGAGCTGTCAAGAAGGCAGTGTGCAATGGAAGTTAAAGGAGAAATATGGACTAGAGATGAAATTTTAGAGTAATAAATACATAATTTGGTATCCAAAGCTGTGGACTAAATAAAATCACTTACGAGAATGAAAAAAGGGGAGGAAAAAGCTAAGGAATGGTTTTGATCTCTTCAATACTAGACTGAGAGGTCTAGTATTGCAGAAGCCAGGGAAGCATAATGAGGTAACCAGTAATGTAGGAAGAAAATCACAAGGGCAGAATGTTCCAGAAGTCACAGAAGTATTCCAGGAAGAATGGACTGGCCATGGGGGAAAAAGTAGTTCTTGGTAACCTTAACTAGCAGTTTTGGATGCTAGTAGAATTACATCCCTGAATGGAGTGGGTTGAGGAGATGGGACAAATGAAAGATACTCCTTTTAAGGATTTTTGCTCCGAAAAGTAATGGCAGAATACAATGTACCCATAGGTGATTTTTTTATTTTTTAATATGAATAAGATTATAGCACATTCCTATGCCAGTGGAAGTTACCTGGAATAAAGAAGTGAATGATGCTGAAGAGAGTGGTAATGTAAGAACAATCCTTGAGAAGTCACAAGTGAATGAGATCCCAGACACAAATAGAAGGCATGTCAGTTAGCTTTCCATCACTGTCATAATATACCTGAAATGAAAATCTTAAAAGTAGAGGTTTCAGTCTAGGCTTGGCTGACTCCATTACTTTTGGGCCTGTGGCAAGGCAGGTAAGGATCCTCAAGGTGGGGATCACAGTGGTGTAAGTAAAGCTGCTCACATCATGGTTGGGAAGCAAAAACAGAGGAAAGGCTCATGGTTCCTACTTCCTAACAGTTGCATCAGCCCCCATCGCACCACAAGCTCTAACATGACTTTTGGAGGACATTTAAAATAGAAACCGTAACAGGATGGTTGGATTTGAAGAGGAACGATGGACATTTTTTCACTTGTAAAGCTGCAAAAGACAAAGTATATAACATGTTCAGTTGGGTTGGTAGAATTTTGGGAAGATGAAATAGGATTCATCTCCTAGGATCTGTTTTCCTACTGAAGTATTAGGCAAGGTTGTAAGTAGTAAGTTACTTGGGAGGAGGATTTTAGAGATTTGAGGAGAAAAGAAAATTTGTGAGATAGTTATCTGAAGTTGGCCAAATATAGAGAGAATCAGCTGGATTCTGTGTCTGACCGTAGTACATCTCTATTTTAGATTTGTGGCAGTACATTTCAATGACCAAAGTCAGCACAGTTTGTGTGTGTGTGTGTGTGTGTGTGTGTGTGTGTGTGTGTGTGTGTGTTTTCCTGTAGCAGAAGCAGCTTTAGAGAAACCTATGGTTGGGTTGACATTTTGTAAGTAGAGAGAGGGAAGGAAAGACAAGAGAGTGTTTACAAAATGGAAACAATTATTCATGGAATTTAGTCTGGGAATGGAGGGAAGTAAACATTGGGATTAAAAATGATAAGGGTGATGATTTTTAAATCTTGGTGAGATCCAAGAATTGTTGGAGAAAGGATCTACAGGCCAAGCAAGCATCCCAGGTGAATCTGATTCACGTACACAGTGGGCAACTCTTAAAATAGTGTTGGACCATAAGGGTAGTATCAGAGAAAACACTTCTGTTCATATTTCACATACATCTACTTAAACACAGGCAGAATTACTTATAAGATAAATTGCTGCATATAGTGGTACACACCTGTAATCCCAGCACTCAGGAATCTGTAGCAGGAGGATCACTGTGAGTTCGAGGCCAGCCTGTGCTACATATTGAGTTCAAGGACAGTGTAAACTACATAGCGAGACTGTCTCAAAATACCAAAACCAACCAAACACACAAAAACCAAATTAAATGTGTAGGAAGATACGGATCATCAAGGTCTCACTAATAACTAGATTAAGGTACAGGAAATGAATATAACAGTTTTTCTATTATAAGTTTAGCTTTTAAGATATTAAATTGGATAGCTATTATAATTTTTTTCATGTGATTATATTGCTCAAATATTTATCCATGTATTTCTGAAATTTTAAATTTAAATGTTATACTCTAAAACCTTTTTTGAGGTCCTGGGCAGGGTCCAGTGGCTGAAGGGCTGCTGCGGCAGCATGGCGTGGCTGGTCCTGTCCTCACTGTGAGCTTACACAGGCTCCAATGTGCAGGAAGCTGCTCATTCAGCGAGACTACAGCAGTGTTACACACTGCTTAAAGAAATAGTTCAAACTTAGAACTTCATGCACAAGCAGAGAAGTGTAGGGCCAATCTTTTTTTGAAGGCTGTTGGGCTGTTTAACTGCATCTGCCATCTTATTATGGAAACTCATTATGAGAAGGTGCTGAAGAACGTCTCTAAATATGCTCAAGAACAGAATGAGAAGATACCTGCTTCCCAAGGCCTCTTCCTGGCAGGCCTCGTGAGCGTGGATTTGGAGTCATTGAAATGACTGTTCATAAAGACAGAGGCGTGAGCAGCGGGAGATAAACCACAGCATGAAAGATCCTGCTTCTCAATGGGTCCCTGATCTGTGCACTGACCCGTCACAGACTGGGCCTACCTCTTCCCCAAGCATCGTTCCTTTAGAACTGCTGCCAGAGCCATGATGCCGTTTACTACAAGGACTTTATAAAATTTTATACCTGGGGTGACTTCTAGTCGCTCAGCATCCAGATCGAGTAGGACACTGTAATCTTTTGATTAGTTTCTGAAAAGATACAATGAAGCATTTCACTTTTTTATGCAAAGTTATTTAGTAAAATATGCAATTGATCAGTCAATGCAAAGTTTTTCTTCTCACCTATATCAGTACCACTTTATTCTGTGGGCCAGTTTCCCAGGTGGCTTTTGGGTTCAGCGAGTCCTGTCTTAGTCAGTGTTCGGTCTGATTCCCTCGAGTTAAAATGCTTTGCTCCAGGTGTGGTACCTGTGTTTGTGGTTTTGCTAATGCAGCTCCCAGATTTCAAAGAACTACCCATTTTACTATGATTCCAATCCTAAGACTGATTTCTGCTTTTCAGTTTCTCAAACTGAAGCTCATGGAAGATAACAATGTATGTTACTTATTTCATGCTATCAGTTTTTCCTAATTAAAGCAGCATTTAATGCAATTTCCAATTATTTTCTTCAGACACTTTTACATTATTGCATTACCTTGAATGTCGGGACGATGTGATCTGTGTTGCTTGGTCATTACACAAGTAAGCACAATAAAATGGATACTAAATCATCCAACACATAAATGTCCCTGAATATGTAATAAGCAAGCGTAATAGCTTATCTGGAATACTAAGATATTAGTAAAACTTTTTTTTTATTTTAAAGATAGTAAAACCCAACAAAACAAAACATAATAAATTCAGTCAAAACACAGCAGTGAAATTGGTACAGACTATCAAAGCAGGGTAATGGGAAAACAACAATGGCTACTATAGTGTATGTTGTTATCTTCACAGTAGTTTTCCATTCCGTCAGTTATAACAAAATCAGACCAAAACAGAATAAAACCAATCAAAATAGAATATTGAGTAAAGAAAAAAAATTAGTAAGAATAAAACAAAACAGTGAGAACATTATTAGACTTTAAAAACAAGACAGAAAAAAAAACTCCATATTTACCATATTGCATACCGTTATCCTTCCTATACATGCTCAGACTGTCAACCCCATGCCTGTAAATTCAACCTAACAATACAATCCTTCAGGTGC
>RJWT010056000.1:0-10086 GCA_004365215.1 Cuniculus paca
CTGAATAAGTAAAAGAAAACAACCAAGGAGTTTTCAACTGGAAGACAATAGCATCACACGTAATGAGTATATACATTCATTGTAAGTATTTTTCAATGATAACTGCTATTATTGATAAAAATTGTTCCCTTATTTCAACAGATAACGTAGAAAAGTATGACTATGTGTATTATGGGACATACATGGTTTAATAGGGAGCTCATATTTTTTAACTAGAGATGCTTCCTGGCTGCCAAACACTCCAGTTAGAGATTGAAGCTATGATGGAGACTAAATTAAAAATGGTGATGATGATTCACATGTTAGAGATCCTCTAATTATGTTGTTAGTCTCTGTTGTGATAGCTGACTTAGATCACTTCACCAGTGTTCACCAAGCAAACCAGAATATTTTAGATTTCTGTTAGAGTTGAAATTGCCTTATTCACTGAGGCCTAGTTTGCACCAAGTGTGAAACTTACCTGAGCAGAGGCTAAATTCTGAGTACCCCATTCCCTACCCAAGAGCTTTCTGTTTTATTCCTAACATTTTCCCCATCTTCACCAATGATTAGATTGGAACTTGCTCTTTATGTGCCAAGATTCACATCATCAGCCTCATACTGAATGGAGGAAAAACTGAAAGCATTTCTTCTAAACTCAGGTATGAGGCAAAAATATTTATTCTCATCCTCCTATTTAATATGGTACATGAAATTTTAGCCAGAACAATTAAAGAAGAGAAAAAAATAAAAGGGATAGAAATAAGATAGTAGAAAAAAATTATCCTTCATTGCAGATGGCATGATCCTATATTCAGAAGATCCTAAAGACTCCACTGAGAGATTTTTATATCTGGTAAATAAGTTCATCAATGAAATGGGATACAAAATCAACACTAAAAATTAATGACTTTTCTATATACAGATAATGAAAGAGCTGAGAAAGAACTAAGAAACACAATTCCATTCAGTAGCTTCCAACATATTGACCTAGGAATCAACCTAACCATGGAGGTGAAAATCTTCTAACATGAAAATTGAAAGAATACAAGAAATGAGGAAGAAACACATTAGGACTTGGAAAGACATTCCATGTTTATGGATTGACAGAATTAACATTGCTGAAATGACCATATCACCAAAAGTGTGCTATGCATTTAATGGAACCTCAAAATACCAATGCCATTCTTCACAGAACTAGAAGAAACAATCCAATACCATATAAAAACACAGAAGAGGAAGAATAACCAATGCAGTGGGTCAGCAAAAAGTATAAAGCTGACCGAGAAACAGAAAGCCAAGATATGGAACCACCCTGGGTGGCCAAAAATAGAGGAATAGAAAAGAAAATAAGGTATATATATATGTAGTGGACTATTAATCAACTATAAAGATTTAAGATTATGCCCTTCACAGATAATAGATGCAGCTAGATGTTCTCATGTTAAGCATAATAAGCCAGATCCAGAAAGACAAATATCATATGTTTTGCATTGTATATGGATTCTAAAACAAACAAAATAAAAGGCACATAAGTATGAAAGTAGAAAGGAGATTCAAAGGAAGGAAATAAGGGAGAGAGGATGAAGAGGCAGGTAATGGTTACATGGGTTATAATCAATGTATGTTATATGCATGTATAAAAACACCACACTAAAAGCCAATGTGTTTTAAAACTAACAGGAACTAATAATAATTAAAATAGTTGCAACCCAATTTTTGAGGTGATTTCCCAGGGTGTAGATCTCCTCATACATTTGTCTCCTCTATCTTTTGTGCCACCTCACAACCAATACCCAAATTTCTCCCTAATCTTGAGTCAAATCACTGTGAAGAACTCCCACCTCCCCACGTTTGCAGTCTCTCCTCTACTTTGCTTTGTCTTTTAACCTGGATCTACCATCATCCTGTCTAGGGGAGACTGCTCATCTTCTCCCTGTCTGGAACCTCTCCTCAGTGACATTTCCTGGATCCCCGTATTGGCTGGTGTTATCATCTTGTGAGCTTCTTTGAAATTCTGTGTTACTGTGGCACATCTCATTAATTTCTATCATTCTCTGCCCTTTTTAATACTACATTTTCCCCATTACCTGCAATTATTTCTGACCTCAGCATGCTTTCTTTAGCCTCAAATGTACCATTCTTCTGGGTCCCTTATCATATTGCATTGCTTATTTGAAATTCATTCATTTTGACAATTATTTATTGATCAAATCTATGAGCTAAACTCTATTCTAGGCTATGTGGGCTACAAATATGCATCAGGCAAGGTTCCAATTCCTAGAGACTCTCCCAATCTATTTGGCAGAAATGTGGTAGTTTCAAAAGTTTATGCTGTAATAGAGGTAAACCTAGTCCATCTCTTGGAGAGATGAGTGTCTCTCTTGAGTTTTGGAGGAAAAGTATGATTTAACAAGGTAATGGAGAATGGAGGAGAAAATAACCTCCATCGAATATGACATTTCCAGATGGATATGTTTTCTCAGAGCCAAGAGCAATGCCCATCATTCACTGAGTGACAGTGGAATGCATGACTGCACCTATCCATATGTTTGGTTTTAAATTCTTTTTATTTTAAAGAGAATAAAACCAAACAAAATAAAACAGAATAGCACCAATCAAAACAAAACAGTGAATGTGATACAGGACTTCAAAACAAGATAATAGGAAATCAACAATGGCTATGATAATGCCTCTTCAAAGTAGCTGCCTATACCATCAGACAAAATAAAATTAAACAAAGCAGAATAAAATCAATCAAAACAAAGCAATTAAAGTGATACAGGGCTTCAAAGCAAGATAATAGGAAATCAACAATGGCTCCCATTATATATCTTGTTATCTTCAAAATAGCTGCCCACACAATCAGATATAATGAAATAAAAAATGAGATAAAACCAAATAGAACAATGAAAACAATACAGGACTTCAAAATAAGATAATAGGAAATTAACAATGGCTGCTACCTTCCCTTTTTAGACATTTCCTTCCCTTTCACTTTCACAATATCTATTGTACATTTTGTATCCCACTAACTCCTTCAGTTTTTTTATACTAGGGAGACAACACAGTGTTCACCCATGTGAGTCCAAACCATTTCACCCATGAGTGTGATCTCAAGTTGCATCCATTTATCTACAAGAGTCTCGTAATTATCCTTTATAGTTGGGTAGCTTTCCATTGTATAAAAATATCATATCTTTCTTATCCATTCTGTGATCAATGGGCAAGCTACCCCTGCTTTTTTCTGGTTTCCTGTTGCATGGAGCATTGTTTTCTCTACTTTCACTTCAATCTATAAATTACATTTCAAGTTAAATGTTTCTTGCATTACTGCATATTGATAGATCTTGTTTCTTGATCCACGCTGCCTGTGTTTCTTTTTATTGATGAATTGAGACTATCTACATTAATGGTTATAGTCATCATGAACTGACTCATTTCTGCTTTGCTATTTTCCTACTGTTGGCTCTCTACATTTTTCCTCCATCCAATTGCCTTCTTTACTCAGTGATCCCCCTCTACAGCTGTTCCTGGAACTATGACCATTTTTATCTCCCTCTAGAATATCCTTCAGTATTCTTTATGGGGTTGGTTTGGTGGTCATGAGTTCCTTCAGTTGTTCTTTGTCATGGAAATATGTTAATTCTCCATTAATTTTGAAAGAAAGTTTTGCAGTGTACATTGATCTGGGTTGGAAGTGGTTTTCTTTCAGGACTTGAAATACTTCATTCCAAGCTCTTCTTGATTTGATGGTTTGTACTGAGAAGCTCATCTGAATTCTGATGGATTTTCCTTTATAGGTGATCTGTTTTTTTTGACTAACAGCTTTTGATATTCTGTTTCTGTGCTGAATTTCTGGTATCTTGATTATTATATGTCTGGGTGTAGATTTATTTTGGTTATGGCTAGTTGGAGTTCTGTATGCCTCATTTATCCTTATGTCAGGTCCTTTTCCCATGCTTGGGAAGATTTTTGCTATTTCTTCTGTAAAAAGTCTTTTTATGTCATTTGTGTTGACCTTGCTTTTTTTACTGACACCTATCAGTCTTAAATTACTTTTCTTTGTATCATCTTGCAGTCATTGAATTGTTATTTCCTGGTTCCTTGTTATTTTTAAGAGATCTTTTCTTTCATGCTCGATACCAACAATTTTGTCTTCAAGGTCTGAGAATCTATCTTCAGTTTCTTTGAAGCAGTTTGCCAGCTTTCAATAGTTTTTAATTTCCTGAATATCTCTTTGAGTCTGTTTCATGCATTCCAGTTCTTCCCTGGATTGCTATATTGCTTCCCTATATTGCTCATTCAAGCTTTCCCTCATTTTTCTATGCTCTTTTTCTTAATCTATGTCTTCTTTAGATATGCTCAGCAACACATTTATTATGTTTGTCATTTCTTCTTTTACCTGAGACATTATTTCTTATCTGATTTCTTTTACAGCCTCATGAAGTAACTTCTTTACTTCAGTTGCCATCATCCCAGAAATTTCATTTTCATTCATATCTGTGCCTCCTGGGCTTGTTCTGTGTGGGCTGGAGTCAGAGATTGCCTTTTGCTCTTTCATCTTGACGTTTTCCTGGTTTCCCTTGGAGGAGCCAGTTGTGGGGTTCCAGGTGATTCCCATGTTGGCTACCCATCTGCAGTGTAGGGGAATGGGTTAGGTACCTTGGTTTCTCCCAACCTAAGTTCCCAGGGAGGGTGTGGGGCATGGTGGGCTTCTCCAGACAGATGCAGCTTCTCCAAGGCATAACTGACTGGTTATCCCAGCCCATGCTTGTTACAGGTCCCTGGTGGTGGCCATCAGGCTCACAGTTGTGGGGTTGGCTGCTTCTTCTCTTGGCCCACACTGGCTACCCATGGGAGGGTCTGGAATGGCTACCAGGCATGTGCACAGAGCAGGGATGGCTGTGTCTTCTTCTGGCTCATGCTGGCTATGGTCCCTGGCTGGTGGGCACATGGGGGTGGGGTTGATTGCTTTTTCTCTCAGCAGGTCCCTGATGGTGGCCTGCCTGTGCATGGGGGCAGAGCTGTCTGCTTCTTCTACCTGGCTGACCTGGCTACAGTCTGATCAGTTTCCACACTTTACCTGTTGGCTCATATTGTTACTATTGAGTCAGATTTTTCTGTACCCCAGCCCTGCCTGTCCATCATGTTCAGTCTAGCTGGGGTTCTACTGAGTCTCTGGCTTTCCTGCTGGTCTCCAGTCCCTGAGTCTCATCAACAGAGGGAGTGGGCACTTGACTCAGATCCCTTTCTCCCCAGTTGCAGCAGCTCCAGTCGATGATGGGAACAGGCACCTGTCTTGGGCCCCTTCCTGCCAGTCACAGCTGCTCCTGATCATATTTCATTTTCTAAAATTAAGTTTCTTGATATAATTTAGATCCACATTATGATCACATTCAACATAGTGAATTTGTACCTGTACATGATACATCTTAGTTCCCCTTTTTTCTCCATTCCCCTCCCCTATCTGCACTCCTTCCCCCTTTATTTGCACAGCTTTGTTTCCATTTTATCATATTGTCACATTTTGTCTTTTCCCTTCCACCAATTACTCAAATTTCCCTTTCCTTTTGAACAATTAGCTTCTATTTCACAATATCTATTACACATTTTGGTTCTTACTTACACTTTCAGTTTCTCACACAGGAGATACAATGTGATGTTTACACATACGTGTCGGATTTATTTCACTTAAGACACAACAAAAGAAACCACGAACAGACTGAAGAGACATCCCATATATTGGTAAAAAATCTTAGCCAGTTCTTTTTCAGACAAACGACTAATATTTGGAACATATAAAGAATTGAAAAAAATGAGACCCTCCAAAATATAAAAACCCAATCCAAAAATGGGCATCTGAAATGAATAGACACTTCTCAGATGAAAAAGTAGAAACAGAAAATAAATATATAAGAAATGCTTAATGTCACTGATCACGACATCTGCAAATAAAAACAATGCTGAGATTTTATCTCACTCCAGAAAGAATGACTATTGTTAAGAAATCAACCAATTACAAATGCTGGTGGAGCTATGGGTGAAAAAGAACCCTTCTCTACAGTTGGTAAAAATGTAAACTGGTGCACCCACTGTGGAAATCAGTGTGGAGAATCCTCAACAGCTAGAAGTAGAGATACCATTGTACCCAGACATTCCTCTTCTAGGTTTCTTCCCAAAAGTATTAAAAGCACCATACCACAGTGATATATGCATACCCATGTTTATATCAGCACAGATTATAATAACTAAATCATGGAAACAACCCAAATGCCCATCAACCAATGAATGGATTAAAAAAAATGTGGTTTACTTATGTAATGGAGTACTACTTAGCCATAAAAAGGACAAATGAGACATTTATAGATAAATGGATGGACCTTGAGACTGTCCTCTCAAGTATTCATATATTCTTTATGGTGATTTTTTGTTAGTTATTTTGAACATGGAGAGGTCACTCAAACAGATGGTACAAATAAGATAATGCTATGTGAGGAATACTGCTGATTGATCTTTTTAAATCCAGGAATAGAGTTTAGCAGCCATTACTCCTCAAGTTTCTCAAACATTTTCAATAAAAGGGGCTTAGTTTATTAAAATTTCATTTTTCAATCTCCAGCTCTGATCTTTGAAACAACGCTTGACTCTGAGCTTTCTGCAGTAAACCATCTATCTTCTTAAGAAAAAAATGAAGACACGTGGGTAAGGTCTTTTTAACTCTACTGACATCTTAGTTTTTTTGTTTTTGTTTTTGTTTTTACTGTAATAACTTTCTTTGCAATATCTCATGGTCATGATACCAAGAAATGATGGCACTTTATGCCACCATGCAATTTGGAAAAATCCAGGGACAGGTAGAGTACAGTATTTTCCTAACAGTCAATTATCGCCTTTTTTATTCCCAGAAAAAATGGGCCCAAACTTACACTCATGCTCCCAGACTTATCAAGAACGAGGCACACAATTCTTTCACTGATCCTCAGCAATGAGAAGGTTGGTGGAGGAGGCGGTTCCTCCATTGGTGTGGTGCTGGCAAAGTCCTCCGACTCTCTGATTACCTCCCATGTACTTCTGTAATGGCACTTTAGGTTTTGTAGACTTGGAGCTTCTTGGTTATGGTTTTTTTCATTGCAGAATTCAACAACCTAGAAAGTTGGCAAAATAGAAATGTAATTTTACTGTAGCATACATTAAAATACTTCATTATTAACTGGAAAAAGTTAAAATACATCCTGCAAATATGCTTTAATTGAATGCAGTATAATTAATGTGGATCAGTATCATACTAAAGTAAACTTGGAAAAATGGTAACCATAGGTAACATTAGTTGAATGCTTATAATGTCTCAGGTAGTGACTACAGAATTTTATATTAATAGATTTAATCCTCCTGTAATCTAGATATACATTTTCAAATCAGATACATAGTGTGAAGGGGGTGTAAAATGATAGGTAAAGTACATGCCTAGCATGTGCAAGGCCCTAGGTTTGATCACCAGCATCACAAAAGAAAAGAAAATAAACAATTAAATAAAATCAGATATGTCCTTTGATTATAAATTCTGGAAGCAAGGATTGGCATACTTACAGAATCAATACTTTGCATAAACATTATGGAAGCCTTTTCTATTTGAATTTCATCAGGGAAGAACTGACAATCTTTTTCATACAACTTTGTGGTAGAATTTGTTCTGCATGCTCTAGTGTAACAGCTATCTGCTTGACAATTATAAACGCTGTTTGTCCCAGAGATACCTGCGGAACACCTGAAAATATGAGACAGTTATTCTTTGAGGCAACTTAGTCATTAATACTTTAAAAAATCTTAAGTGGTTCTATTCTTGATTATGTTTATATCTAGGTGTTTCATTTGTGTGTTCTATTTTCTTCCTATGCTCTTAACAGATTTTAAGTGTTCCAATCAAAGCAATCACTTATTTTTCAAGAGCATGATTGAGAAACATTTATATGACATATGTGACTGAGTTCTCATAAGCAATTAAAACTCGCAGGCTATGCATACACATCTCTCCTGCTGGCCTTATTTTGATGAATGATCTGCAGGCAGCTGGACGTGAGAACTTGTGAAACCATTTTCTCTGGGTAGTACATTAACTTGAAGTTGTTTGCAGACTTCTCAAAATGATTTCCCCCCAAAAGCGGGACAAAGCAGAGCTACAAGTGTTTTGATTATTCAAGGACATTCTTATCCAAAAGAAATGTGACCGGATGCAAATTTTGAGGTGCTGTTAAAAAGGATAGTAGAACACAGAATGATGGAGGCATTTCAAACACGTGCTTGCAGGAAATTGGCAATGGATTGCAATGATCATAGTAGATATGCAGGGCTCTGACTGTGCCTCATTTTTCCCATAGGTTTTCATTTGCAAGTCAGAAAGTGATGACTAGATTTCCTTCAGTCATTTAGGAACACAAACATGTCTACGCTTCTATTTCCTCAAACTTGTTAACATAATAGTGCCATCTATATAAACACTCATGATGAATATTGTAGGGTGGAAAAAGCTATGTGGAAGGACATGACATAAACAAATGTAATCAGTAAAATATTTTTCAAAATATATCCCTAAAAACTGTTACAATTGGGTTGAGAAAGGGTCTTTATTGAAATTGTGTACTTTTCAATTTGCACATTATTGACAATTTCTTCACCCAGCAGGGCATAACTTTATGAGGTTGATGGCACCAAATTTTATACTAATTCTCCAACCATTTTGCCATTTCCATCTTAATACCAACAAAATAGTTTATTATTAACCACGGTGCTAGATCGGTATTTTCATAGAACTCCAAGAAGTTCCTGGTTAGCTCCTTGAAGATGCTTGACCATTCAGCATTTTTTCTTCCTTTCTGTAATGTGAACAATTTTATTCTTCTCCCAGTGGACAGTAAGACCATCTACACGGTGTCTACATGGTTCAGTCAAAGTGGGCTCTGGTAGCTCTGGAGGGCAGCTATGAAATGTGTCAAATTGTCAACAAACGCTTCCCACTGAAGTTATGTGTATTTTAAATGGAAAACTAGCTGCATTAAGATAAACTTTCCAAAAAAAATGATAGCAATTTTGCAATATTGCTTTGGGGCACAGAAAAATGATTGCCATTTAGAACAAATCAGAGTAAAGAGAATAAAATCAATTAAAAGTGTGAAGTTATCTAAGAAAATGTAAGCAGCTATGCCTTGTGGCTTCGATTTTCTTTGAGCTGGCGCTGTAGAAAGGCTGATCTTCATTGTACTCATCAAACACCCCCCAGCGGAGATGGGCCCACTCGTGGACAAGCAGTCTCCCTGTGGGAAAACATTTCAAAAACGTAACTAAAATTTAAGTGACAAATTCTATATCTCAAAAATTTTGAGGAGATCTTTCATTTGCAATATTTACATTTAGATTTTCCATGACCCCTAGTATTTATATTTTTGTTTATAAGAGGAGTCTATTGCTTAAACAAGATTATATTTTTATTTCATACATTACGTTTTTACTCTGCAACATATTGAAGGAAAATGTATATGGAATATATTTTATGATCAGAATGGACTAGGGTTTGGACTACTGTACTTGAAGATCAAAAGGTCTGATATATACAATGGTTTATGGATTTCCAAACTTGAACCTTATCAGCAACATATTCAGATACATAGTAATTCTGTTTAAAGATACCTTCTGGATTGATCAAGGAAAAAATATTTCAAAATGGTCCTGACAATGCTGAGAATGAAGAAAAAAGTGATAAACTGTATTGTAGACCATATAAATTTTGGGGAATATAAAAATGAAGTGATTCATTATGGCATATATAACATTATTTATATAAAACAGTACTTTCAATATTAAGTGCAATATCAGGTAGTAAGAAATGTAAAGGTGTGTATGATACAGAGTAGTCTTTAACTTGGAGATATTTTCAGAGAAGGAGCTAGGAGAAATTATTTTTCACAAGTATTGCCAGAGAATGGAAGAATAAAAGTGAATCCACAGCTTGAGATGCAGAAAAATAAACAGAACTTTTGTTTTGGCAATGTTGGGGAAACTTCAGAGGAATAGATATGGAGAGAGAGAGACAGAGAGACAGAGAGACAGAGA
>RJWT010056001.1:0-10086 GCA_004365215.1 Cuniculus paca
ATCCTGTCTTCTGATCCACTCTGCCTGTTTCTTGCTATTGGTGCACTGAGGTCCTCTTGCACTGTAGTGTCTCTGCCATGCTGCTTTCTTGCCATTGGTTACCTAGTTTTCCTCTCCAGTCAATCAACTGGCCCCACTTGATGGTCCCCCTCTGCTGTTATTCCTGCGACCTTGGGCCTTTTTTTCCACTCTCTAGAATAACCTTTAGTATTCTTTGTAGGGCTGGTTTGGTGGTCATGAATTCCTTGAGTTGTTGTTTGTCATGGAAGTATCTTGTTTCTCCATTAATTTTGAAGGAAAGCTTTTCAGGGTACATCAGTCTGGGTTGGAAGTTGTTTTCTTTCAGGACTTACAATACTTCACTCCAGCCTCTTCTTGACTTGATGGTTTGTGTTGAGAAGTCTACTGTGATTCTGATGGGGTTTCCTTTATAGGTGATCTGTTTCTTTTCTCTAACAGCTTTTAATATTCTGTTCTTGAGTTGAATTTCTGGGATCTTGATTATTATATGTCTGGGTGTGGATTTGTTTTGGCTATGGCTAGCTGGAGTTCTATATGCCTCACTTATTTGAATGTCACTTTCTTTTTCTATGCTTGGAAAGTTCTCCAAAATTATTTCTGTAAATAAGGTCCTGATGTCATTTGTCTTGACCCCTGCTTTTACACTCACATTTTTAATTCTTAAGTTATAATTCTTTGAGTTATCTAACAGCTGTTGAATTGTTACTTCCTGAGTCCTTGTTATTTTTAAGAGCTCTTTCCTTTCATGATCACAAGCTGCAAACCTGTCTTCAAGGTTTGAAAGTCTAGCTTCAGTTTCTGTCAGGTGATTTTGCCAGTCATCGAATGAATGCTTAATTTTCTGGATATCTCTTTGAATCTGTTTCATGCATTCTAAATCTCTTTTATATTGCTCATTCATGGTTTCCCTCATTTTCCTATGCTCCTCTATTTTTTTAATCTGTGTCTTCTTTAGAAATGCTGAGTATTTCTTTTATTATGTTTTTCATTTCTTCTTTTACCTGAGATAGAATTTCTGTTCTAATTTCTCTTATAGCTTCATGAAGTTGTTTCTTCACTTCAGTTGACATCACTTCCGACATTTCAGGTGTGCAATTCTCGATTTCCTCCATGTTTACCTCTCATCGACTTGCGCTGCTTGGATTGGATGCCAGCGATCGCCCTCTCCCTCTTCATCTTGGCATATTCCTGATTTCTTCCACACACCTGAATAGTGTGGTCCCAGGCAACCCGGCACTGGCCACAACTTCTCCGAAGCTAGACTGTTTGTTTTTTCTGGCCAGTGCTGGCAACATATATCTGATGTTGGGCACCCATGTCTCTGCACTGAGCTGGGTACCAAGCCACCTGGAATTTGCACAGGAGCAGACCTGGTCAGGCCCTGCAAATCTAAGCTGTTCAGGAACCTACTCAATGTTGCCTGACATGCACACAGTAGTGGACCTTAGTCCAAACAGCTTCCACGGGTCTGCCCACAACCTGGAGCTCCCGAATGACTGATTTTTCTGGCCTTGGTCCAAGCAACTTCCTAGGGTCTGCCCACAACCTGGCACTACCGGCAGAAGTGGTTAGCAGTCTTGTCCCCAGGCGTAACCTGCCTGACTCCAAGATGGCGCCCAGCCTATCACTCTCTCCCATGGGGCCGGGGGAGGGAATTCCAAGCATTCACCACCTGCCAGTGCAGATCTCCGTGTCTGCCACTCTCCTTTACCCCCGCACCTCTCTGCAAAGATGTCTGGGGTCCACCACAGCTGCAACCATGACCGTGACCACACGTCTCCAGGCTCAGCAGCTCTTTGGGCAGGGTGAATCCAGGTCCAGGCTAAGGCACTGCCAGCCACCACCATCTTCTTCATTTCAGTTCTTCTTTTTATTCTCCTTGGGGGCTTCAATTCATATTTTAGATTCTTCCTTGGTCCAGGGGACCCACTTCCTTCCTTCTTGTCCTCTCCATGATGTTGTGTTCCAGCATCTGAACTGTTTTCTCTCAGAGAAACTGTTTGCTGCTTACTGTTCCACCATCTTTGATCTGCCCCTCTTCATTTCTTTTTAACACTTTTTTTTTTTGGTTTTTCTCCTCTGTATATTTTCACATAATTTGTTGTGAGTTTATGTGTTTCTTCTTTTGGCATTTGTCATTTCCTAATACATGGTTTTGCTCATAGTGCTCTGCAGCTCCAGAATTTGTTGTTGTTGTTCTTATTATTATTATTATTTCTCCATTAAACTTCTTGTTTTCAGTGATGTATTGTTTTCATGACTTTTATTTACTTGCTTCTCTCTGTTGTTTTGAAGTTCACCTTAAAACAATTGTTCTTCATTTATTTGCCAAGTAATTTGTAGACTTCCATTTAGTAGCATCTGTTATTGGAAAACTATCATTTTCTGTTAGTGATGTTATATTTCTTTTCTCATATGGAGCCGTGATCTGCACATTGGCTGCAGAAGTCTCCTCTTCTAGATTTAGTAGTCTGCTTTTTGGTGAGGAAGTATGTTACACTATGAATGAATGAAAATGCACCAACAGGGAAAGTGCAGCAGCACTATCACCAAGGAGCCCTTTCAGCTAAGATCAATGTTGGTGAAGACAGAAATTCCTGAGTGACCAAGTTTGTAAGTATCTGCAGTTTGTCAAGGATAGCTAGGGTCCTCAGTGGTAAAGACTTCTCATGTTTATCCATTCTCCCTCTCCCACCAGGGAAGCTGTGGTCAAGAGGATCCCACTTGGTTCATGGTCCATCTTGAGGATATGCTTGTAGTCATATCACCAGTGCTCATGGGTTTACTGAAATCCAGAGTCTGAAGCATGGACACCCATAGAGAAATCTCCACTATTCACAGTGTCAGTAATACAAGGGCCTGGGGTGTGGACATCCCTGTGTCATGTTAGAAATGGTTCATAGGGAGTGAATGTTTATGGGATATCTAGGGAACCAAAGGTATATAAGCACGTGTATAGTAACTATGGGTTCTGTACTGAAGACTAACCAGTACAGTAATGTCTCTGGGTCTAAGGTACAGCACATAATAAGCAGCCGTAGAGCTGAGTTTGGAGTGTAAACACATAAGGAGCTACAACTGTTTGTGTCCAGTGAGTAGTATAGTTTGATGTAATTGTGACTCGAATGGCAAACATATGGACCCACATCAAGTGCCTCTAGAACAGGAATTTATATTTCAGGTTTGTGCAGCTCTAGAGGCCAGAATAAAGCTAGCTCATAGGTGAAGTAACTGTTGTTTAAAGTGCAGATGAGTACAGTATACTGCAGAGTGGCGGTTTTTAAAGTAGACATGGTGAAGCAGTCAGGGTCATTCATATTACTGTGAATGGTGGTAATCTGGTCACAGAATGATACAAGAGCAACTGCTTCTTGAGAGGAGGAGGCGTGCAGATGAATTTCACTCTCTGAGGATATACATTGAGAATGATTATTGATTACCTCACTGTTCAAAGACACCAATGGCCTCTGCAGAACAAGCTGCTGAGGACCAAATAGCACCTACTACACACAGATTCTGATAGATCCTCTCTTCTTTCTTTGTTCCTAGTCATCTCCTCATCTCAGGTGAGCTGATGTTGCTGTGATTGGTATACAGAAATACTTTTGTAAAGTTATTTTATTATTTTTCTTCATCATTTTAAGGCAGGTGCTTAAATTAGCACTTGAGTACTCCCAAGACTATTTTTATTCATTGATTTTTAAAAATATTTTCAAAGAGATTAAATCAGTATCTTCTGTTATTCCACAGTCTTGATTTCATTGCTGTCTACTCATTTTTAAATTGATTTTGTCTTCTTGTTATTCAGTTCCTGTAGTTTTTCTTTTATATTCTAGATACATAGTTTTTATCAGATATATGGGTTCCAAAGATTTTTCCCATGATATAAATTGATATATTTCCCATTCTTGATTGTAAAATTTGTGTCATAGGAGTTTTTAGTTTTTGTGTAGTCAAATATAGCTGTTTCTGTTGCTAATACATTTGATAACAGTATATAAAAAGTGCTTAATAAAATGTCATGAAAGTATACTTTATTTTCTTCTAAGTGTTTTAGTTTTCATTCTCATGTTTAGAAGTACGACTTTTTCAACATAATTTGTGGATGTTGTAATCGAGAACAATCCAAATTCATTCTTTTCTATTCTATGTGCATGTCTATTTATACTATTGCCATTTGTTAAAAGCACTTTTTCTCATTTTGTTTTTGTCTTTTCCTCTTAGACAAAAATCAAATGCTATAAATATGTGGATTAATTTTTGGACTCAAATTTTTCCCATTGAGCCATGTATATATCTATATGTGAGTATCACATTTTCAAGAATACTGTAGTCTTGTAGTGAGCTTTGAAATCAGGAACTTATCCAAATTTGTACTGTTTAAAAATTCTTTTGGCTATTCTGCTTCCCTTGCATTTCATATGGGTTTTAGGATCAACTCATCAATTTCTGCAACAACAAACAACAAACATACAAACAAAAACCAAGGACATTTATAGGGATTCCCTTGAATTTATATCATTTTGGATTGAATTGTCATTAAAGTAACATTAAATCTTCCAATTTATAGGTAATGGATGCACCTTCATTTACTTAGACTTCATTCACACAATTCACCATTGATTACTAGTTTTCACCTTCAAGCATTGTTCTAATTTGTTAAATTCTTCTTAAATATTCTGTTCTTTTTAATCCTCTTTTAAATAACAATTTCTTAATTTCATTTTTGGACTTACTTATTTACATAAATGCAATTTATTTATATACACATTTTATTCAGTAATCTCATTGAATTTATTTATTGTTTCTGATATTTTCATATACATTGTAGAATTTACATACAAGATTATGTCTCATGTGAGTAGAGATAATTTAATTCTAATATTTTTTCTTTCTGAATACCTTTTATTTGTTTCTCTTTCTTAGTTTCCTACTTAGATCCACCCCATATCTAAGGCAAGTAGGAAAACTTTCCTTATCTTGAGAGAAAGTATTCAGTTTTTAAGCAGTAGATATGAACATACTAGTAGGTTTCTTGTGGGTGTTACCTTATATTCCTAAATTTCACTTCAGATTTATACTAAGCTGTTTTTGGTGGTACACAAAAAAATTACTCTTATACAGCTCTATTTTGTCATTATTTATTTGTGATGTCATTGTTATGCATATCATGTCTGCATGTATTACAATTCTAAATATCTATTTTAATATTTTAAAATATACAATTTTATCTCCTTTAAAAATACTTAAGGAATTAAGTCTGTACTTACAGAATTCATTATATTTATCTTGTATTTTTTTATATGTTCTAATAAATTTCAGCTACCACCTCATGTTATTTCATTAGCCCACAACAGCACTGTTTCCATCCTTGTCCTTTGTGGTGTTATTTTCAAATGTAATACACTTATATGTTATAAGCCTAGTAATATAATTACATGCATATTGTTTTATGCAACAGATTTTTAAATAGTTAAGAGAAAAAGTGAAGGAAATATTAAATATCATGGTCTTTTATAAATTTGACAAAAATTACATATTGACATTTCTCACTCACTTATGGGAATTCAAATTACTGTGTCCAGCAGAGCTACCCTTTGGGACTGAAGGAGAAATAAAGACCCCTCAAGAAAAGCTTAAGTCAAAGAACTTCAAGACCTTTAAGACAGCATTGTAGAAGACAAATCCTACACACAGAAGAGTAGATTAGCTATTGAGACTTAGGAAGGTATTAAACTTCAGATATATGAAATAAAAGAAGGAAAGGAAAAATTAAAAAAATACAAGTTAGTTACACTACTGGTGTCTTTTGGTTCTTAGGAAAGAAAGGTTTGTGCTAACATTGTTTGGAGAATTTTTTATGTCTATATCTCATGCTCTGAGTAACTACTTTAAAGATAACAACATGCAATCTATTAACTATTATTATTCTCCTATTATTTTGTTAGGAAGTTTTGTTTTACTTTTTTACATAAAAATAAAAAATTAAATATATACTATTCTGTTATAACTTTGAATGTAAAATGTATTAATTCTACAGTTAAAAGGCATGGGCTGGCAGATTGTATTAAAAAAAACTCAACTCTTTTCTGCCTGCCTGAAACACACCTTACTATCAAAGACATACACATGCTAAAACTGAAAGGATGAAAAATAATATCCCATATAAAGAGAACCTTAAAAAACAAGCTTGTGTAGCTATAATCTTATTTGACAAAGGTGAATTCAAGACAAAATTAATCAGGTGATACAATGAAGGTCACTATACATTGGTAAGAAACAATCCATCAAGAATATATAACAATTGTAAACATATACATATTGAATAACAGTGTGCCCAGTTTTATAATACAAAAACTATTCAACATTAAAGGCACATATAGTTACCAAAACAATAATAGTGTGTAACTTCATTACCCCACTCTCAGAAACAAATACATTATCCAGACAAGAAAAATCAATAACAAAAAAATCAGAGCCAGAGTATAACATAGATCAAACAGACTTCATAGATGTCTACAGAAGATTTCATTCAATAACCACAGAATATACACTCTTACTAGCATCTCCTGAAACCTTCTCCATAACAGGTTGTATTTAAAACTGTAAAGCGACTCTTAACAAATACAAAAAATTAAAATACGATCTTGCATTTTATTAAAACATAATGAATAAAAGTAGAAATCAACAAGAGAAATCACAGAAACTATACAAACATATAGAGACTAAATAATTCACTTTTGATAATCAGTGGGTCATTGAATAAATCAGAGAGTGGTATTTAAAATGCTTAGAATCCATAAAAATGGAAGTAAAACATGTCAGAATTCCTGGGATACAGCAAAAACAACTATAAAGTTTATTTCTATAAATGCCTACATCAAAAATCAAAAAGATCTCAAATAAACTGATCATGAATCTCAGGATGTTGGGAAAACAAGAACAAACCATACCCAAGCACAACAGAAAGAAAAAAATGATAAATGTCAATTAAGACAGAGACTAAAAGAAAATACACAGGATTGATGAAAAAAATTTTGTTCTTGGAAGAAATAAGCAAGATTGAAGGACTGGGGATTTAGCTCAGTGGCCTAAGCGCCTGCCTGGCAAGTGTGAGATCATGAGTTTAATCCCTGGTGCCACAAAAATAAATAAAATAAATAAAATAAAATAAAATAAAAATCATATTTAGAAAAGAAAGCAAGATTGATAATCCTTTTGCCAAAACTAATCAAAAGAAAGACAGAAGACCCAAACCAATACAAGAAGAGGTGAAGTAGGAGGTGTTACAGCAACCACTAAACCAATCCAGAGGATTATTAGTGACTACTTTGAAAAATTATATCCTAATAAATTGGAGACTCTAGAAGAAATAGGTATATTTGTAGACATATAAGGTACAAAAGTGATCCAAGGGGATATAAAAAAACTTAGCATATCAATAATAAGCAATAATATTGAAGTAGTAATAAAATGTCTCTCCAAAATTTCAGGATCGGATGGGTTTACTACTGAATTTTATCAGACCTTTAAAACAGAACTAAAACAAATATCTCTTCAGAAGAGCTTCAAGAGTTTCTTCAGAAGAGTTTCAACTCTTCCTTGAAATAGAAAGGAAATGAATATTCCCAATTCATTCTACAAGGCCATTATCATCCTGATACCTAAACTGGACAGGGACACAACCAGAAATGGAAATCATATACCAATATCCTTAATGAACATGGATACAATAATCATTAAAAAATTTTTCAAAGCAAATTCAGCATTAAAAGATCATATGCCATGTTCAAGTTCACTTTTTTGTTATTGCTTAATTTTAACTTGAAAAATTTAGGAAACTTTTTACTTTTAGTACATTTTACTTTGGTACATCTTATTCCATTGCCTTTTGACCCTATTCTTTCTGGTGAAAGTCTACTCTTAATCTAACTGGGATGCATTTGTACATAATGTGTCATTTTATTCTTGATGCTTTGAGGATTTCCTCTTTATCTTTGCCTTCTAAATTTTGATGATGTTGTATACAGGTTAAGACCCTTGCGTCAATGAAGATTTCATCCTTTGTTGATGGATATCTGTGAAACTTGGGAATATTTTCAAGTGTGCCCTACGTCCCTTTCTAATTATTTCCTAGTGTTTATAGCCAAGTTTATGTGCTCATACTTTCTAATCTCCAACACTGACTTTAATCCAATCAGAGGTCTTTTGGGTTGGCTTTCTTTTTATTTCTCTGTTAAAATCTGTTTGTCGTTTCTCATATTTCAACTAGTATCACACAACTATAAGCATCTTGCTAATTTTCTTTACAAAAAACACAATAATGAACTTTTCCACATTCTGCAAATAAATGATGCAAATAAATCAGTTCTTTTGGAAGAGATGCGGAGTTTATCGTTTTCAGAGGCTGCTTTCTCTCAGATTTTTTTTTTCTATTGCGCAGCACCTTGAGATGGGAACTGTGGTTTTCTTCTCTCAGAATAAAACCCCTTTTACACAAGTGTGGAAGAAGGTGATGGTGTTATCCTTCTTGGCTTCTCATGTTATGGAATCTGCGCAGTACTAAGGTAAAGCAGGGGCATTCAGGGTCCTGGAATTCTCAGTATGCTCTACCTCGAGATTTTCTCTACTATACGTGGGAGACAGGTGACTAATGGGAGCCTCATTCCTCTTGTCAATTCTAAACAGGAATAGAACTGCTACAATATGAAGCCAGAGAAGATGAAAAATGCTAATGACTTATCTGCCCTTTCTAAATCGAATCCCTAGAGCTAGACTAGTGCTAGGTAATAGTGAGTCTTGTCTTCTGGACTGCAACCCATTTAGAGTAAAGGCCCCTAAATACAGGTTGGATATGGTTTGAGGTTTTCTTCCAAAGTTTCATGTGATGGAAGGTCAGTCATCACTGTGATTAAATTTAAGAGATGGGGCCAAGTGGAAAGTACTTAACCAATTAGAGGCATGCTTTAGTAAGGACTGCGGATTCCAATCTCTCTGGTTTCTGTCTGGTGAACGTGATGTGATCTTTTGCTCCCACACATGCTCCTACCATTTTGATCACCACGAGGTCCTTATCAAAGGCTGAACTAACAGGACCACTCAATCTTGGACTTTTGGGCCCTAGAACTATGAGCTAAATAAACATCTTTTCTTTATAAAGTTAGTCTGTGTTAATAAGCCTTTGGTCACTGTGACAAAATACCTGAGATAAATATCTGTAAGGATAATAGATTTATTTTGGCTCATGGCTTCAGAGGTTTTAGTACATGGACACTTGACCCTTTTAATTCATATTTGTGAAGTACAGCACATCACAGTGGGAGCATGTTATAAAAGAACATAGGAGCCAGAAAGCAAAAACAAAAATAATAATAATAAATAAAAAATGAAAAAAGGTTCCAAATTCCTTTCAAATGCATTCCCCCAATGAACTAACTTCCTGATGCTAGGCTTAGCCTACTACTTTCTATTAGTGCTAGTTACTGACCTTTTAGAATATAAGTTTATGAGAGATATAAAATCCAAATAAAAAAACTCCTACCTTAGGGTGTTTCAGTACAGAAACAAAATAGACTAACAAACTTTTGGAGATATTTTGGAGGGAGTAAATCTAATCAAATGTAGCACAATGATACAAATATTTAAAATTCTATGTTAGAATCTGGGATTCAAGATGATTTTATCAATGTGAATTACCTTTGAACATTTGCTTGCATTTACTTTGAACATTTACTTGCAATTATTAATAACCCTATGTTCTTGTGAGAAAAGTTACTCTTTTCTTCTTAAGAAAAGTTGCTTTTTCCAGTCAATTTGGTGAACAATGTTTGCCTAAAGTGAATTATTAAGAAAATTGGTTCTAGATTCTTGAAAGTCATTTGTATAAGATTCTAGAGACTGCCCTCATCCAATAAAATAAAGTACTTCTTATTTCTATAAAATCTTCAATTATTGTTTATCGATGAGATTCTATTATTTTAAAAGTATATTAGGTGACATTGTAATTATTCTTCATTAATTTTTTACTATAGAATTTCAGGAGGGTTTTTTTTTTGCATTGGTTTG
>RJWT010056002.1:0-10085 GCA_004365215.1 Cuniculus paca
GTGTACATGGGATAGTTATAACATGTTAGGTGCAATTATATGCATGTATTTGTATCTGGAGACTAGTTTAAAGAAACGTGTCTGGTTGCCAAGTTGACAAGGGATGGATTGTAGTGGTTGATTGATTGTGTCAACTGGAGACATTTAGGTTAACTAAATTGACTTAGCAATTCCACACCCTAGGGTGTAGAAGACCCACCCAAGAGTGGCCCATCACCAAAAGGGAAGGAGGAAGGATTAATGAATTCCATTCTTTGGAGGAGCTCCAGTCTTCACCTTCAGCTTGGATGTTGTCTCCTGGCTTCCAGTGTAGACTCTTCAGCCTTCCAGCATAGACCTTTTGGCTTTCTGTTGCAGACCCATCAGCCTGCCGGTGTGGACTTTCAGGGGACACTGCAGTGAACTCCAGACCTTGGACTGAATCCTTTGGCCTCTGGCATGCAGACACCCTCTGCACACTTCCTCATCCAACTCTGTGGTTGACCATCATAAGGCAACCTTGTAATTACTAATTATACATTCATATATCTCATGTCATATCTGTTTTGTCTAGTAAAACACTGACTAATACACTGACTTAAAATTAAACTTAGATATTACTGTTAAAATCTACATAATTCCTCTTCCTGCAACTTTATCAAGACTTCTACTTTGCCTCTACAAAACATGAGGTTTTGATAGACAAACTGTTTTTTTTTAATTTTTCTCCACTGATTCTTCTGATAACATCTAATGTTAATTCCCAAGATTGAACTATTTCAGCTTTTTAAATTTATCAAATGTATCTAATTTCATTTTTCTGTGGTGATTAGCTAATCAAGGAAATCTAAGGGATCCTCAACGATAGGGCATCAAAATAGACTCAGGATTTTGCTTATGAACCTTTCCCTTTAGAAGCATAGAAAATTATTTCAGTTAACTAGTGCAAAAGGAAGAAATTTCATGGAGACCTGTAGGAAAAGAAAAACAGATATGAGTTTTGAATTATTGCACTCTTAAAAGACTTGTGGACATGGTTAAGAGAATCAGTTACAGATTATGATTTTCAACCAATTTACTGATCTTGCTGATAACTTGATTTACATATGAAATAGATAGCCATAGTGGCAAGAAGATAAGCCACAATATAAAGTACTTTAATTTTTACCAAAACACAACTATATCAAGTGTTTCATTTTTTATTTCTGGCTTGACAGGCTGAGCCACCAATAAGTATTTATTGCTTGCATGTGCTTTATTTAGATTTCTCTACATGAACATAAAGCAATGGGACAGCATCATTTTCACCCACACTAACTGCAGACAAGCTGAGGCTAGGTGTCCCACTTGAAGCAATACCCAACAAAACTTGGCAATAGATACAAAAATGTATACATAAGTAGGATGCTAATGATTTTGGAAGTGGTTAAATCAAGAGACAATTCCAGAAATGAAGACCTTTTAGAGTTACATATGGACAGTGCATGGAGTTAAAACAGTTGTTAGTTTTGTTTTATTCTCCGCTGGTACAGTCAGACAAGGAGTCTCTTCACTGCCCCTTTCATGTCACTATTTCTCAAAGTGTAGATAAAAGGATAAAGCATGTGTTAAGGTTTGTATATAGATGGCCCCCCCAAGCCTCATGTAGTCATAGAAGTGGCTGAATCTGGCATTTGTGATTGACTCCTTGTCTAGTGCTGGGATTGACAGTGTGAGTTCTGCACCTGCCCAGGGGTGGAGCTGACATACAATGTAAGGTTGGAACGGGGGCGTGTTTTTTCTTTTTGGCGTGGTTTGCTCTTGCCGCTTGCAGCTGCCATGAACAACTGCCCCCTTTTGCTCTGGCTGCTGCCTTGAAGTGTTTCCCCAGTGCCATGCCACCTTGCCTTGCAGTCAGCTGATTATGGACTGAAATCCACAGAAACTAAGCTAAATAAACCTCTCCTTCCTTCACTTTGGGCGTCAGGTGTTTGTCTCAGCAATGAGAGAAAAGTAACCAAGACAGCATGGGAGTCACCAAACTGTAGAACAGGAACACAAGTTTGTCCTTTTCCTGGGAACCAGTGGTACAGGGCTGCATATGCATGCTAATTACTGGTCCACAGATACAACAATAACATGAGCACCACATGTGTTAAAGGCCTTCTTCTGTTCCTCTAAGGACTGGATCCTAAGCACAGAAGCTATAATGAACCCACAGAAAACAAGATTAAGTGACAAAGGAACCAGGGAATAGGATGTTCCAACAATGGAAAGCAGAGTCACATTGAATGTAGTCCACAGAGGACATCTTGATCATCATAGGTACCTCACAGAGGAAGTTGTCCACCTTGATGTTACCACAGAGTGGCAGCTGAATGGCAACAGCAAGGAATTGACCAATCCACTTAGCCATGCCATGGCCACTAGGAGGACACAGAGGTACTGACTGTTACGGTTTGTATATAGATGGCCCCCCCAAGCCTCATGTAGTCATGGAAGTGGCTGAATATAACACTTGTGATTGACTCCTTGTCTAGCACTGGGATTGGTGGTGTGAGTTCTGCACCCACCCAGGGGCAGAGCTGACATACAATGTAAGGTCAGAATGGGGGTGTGTTTCCCTCTTTGGCGCAGTTTACTCTTGCTGCTTGCATGCTTGCAGCTGCCATGAACGGCTGCTTGAACTCATGACCTTGCACTTGCTGGGCAGGCGCTTAGACCGCTGAGCTAGATCCCCAGCCCTGTTTTTTGAGACAGGGTCTCACTATGCCATTCAGGCTGGCTTGAGCTCACTTTGTTGCCAAGGCTGGTCTCGAACTCACAACGATCCGCCTGTCTCAGCCTCCCGAGTGCTGGGATTACAGGCGTGAGCCACTATGCCTGGCTCAGCTGCGCTCTTTTGCGCTGGCTGCTGCCTTGAAGTGTTGCCCCAGTGCCATGTCACCCTGCCTTGGAGTCAGCTGATTATGGACTGAAATCCACAGAAACTGTAAGCTAAATAAACCTTTCCTTGCTTCACTTTGGGCATCAGGTGTTTGTCTCAGCAATGAGAGAAAAAGTAACTAAGACAGAATTTGGTACCAGTGGAATGGGGTCGTTGCTGTGACTGTACCTGACCATGTGGTTCAAGAGCTTTTGGGAATGACTTGTGGGAAGAGTTTGGAAAGGTTTGGAGATGTCACCTGAAAGAGAAGCCCTGGAACAGCTTAGGCTGTTCTGTAGGGGAGATTCTGGTCAGAGCTCAGGAGACCAGAAGGCTGATAGAAAGCCTGCGGGTAAAGACCAGGCTCAGGAAGTTTCTGCTGGGAAGGACTGCATTGGTTGTTGGACTCCACACGATGTGTGTTATGGCTTGGCAGAAAGTTTGCATTCTGTTTCAGAGATTTTGCCTGAGACTGAGATTAAGGGCGATGGCCTGATTAATCTGGCAAAGGAAATTTCAAGGCAGTCAAATGTTGAGGCAGTGGCATGGCTATTGTTGGGGGCTTTTAGCCAGATTTTTGTTGAACGTCAAGAGCAAAGAGCCCAGCATTATGATTTAAAATGTGAGTTTGGTCAGAAAGCTGTGCACTGTAAAGATAGAGCTGAAACCTTGATTGTTGAAAAGGAACAGAATACAAAAGATGGCCTATAGGCATCTCAGGAAGAGGCAGCAGGTCTCCATCCTTTACAGCCTCAAAGATATAAAAGTAAAAGACTTTCCCTGGGGGAGAAAGCTGCAGAGTGCCACATTCCAGAATGGCGATGGAGGCCACACGAGATTCCAAAATGGCAATGACATAGAGATTCTGTTCCTTACAATCGGGTTCCTAGTGCCCAGCAATCCAGGCACTTGACCTCTATGGCCAAGAAAGAGGAAAGCCTGGCTACTGCTCCAGCCAGCAGCAGACCTTGGCAGCATCCACGTGGTGCTAGTTTTAGGTGCATGGAGAATGCACGTGTTCAGAGGTTAAAGAGGCTTCCACCCTGATTTCAGAGGGCCTGGAAAGCCAGGCAGTGTGCCCCTGAGAGGGTAGTGTGTGAAGCTGTGAGTGTGAAGCCAGAATGGAGACCACAGAAATTTGGAAAACCCAGGAATGTGGATCATCTAAGCAAAGCTGCAAAGATTGAACAGAGTGGGCCTAAGAGAGAAGCTCTGGGAGTTAAAACCCCTGGAAGTGCCATGGGGGTGGAGCCACACAAGCCCTTTGGAGCTCACAATTTGCCACAGATTGCTTCAGATGCTGGACATATAGCTACAGGACTTAACATTTACCCTGCTGGATTTTGGACTTACTTTGGTTCCAATGCTTTGTATTCCCCTGTTTGTAACTTCTGGAATGGTAATGTCTATCTTTTGCCATTGCATGTTGGAAGTGTTTAATGTTGTTTTCATTTGTACAGGGGCTTGCAGCTAATAGTTTGCCTTAGATCTTCGAGGAGACTTGGGACTAGAACTTTTCAGCAGTGCTAAAATTGTTAGGACTTTGGCAACTCATGAAGATGAACTAAATGCCTTTTGTATAAGGGATATATATGAGTCTTTGGGGGGCCGGGGTGGAATGTTACGGTTTGTATATAGATGGACCCCCCAAGCTCATGTAGTCATGGAAGTGGCTGAATCTAACATTTGTGATTGACTCTTTGTATAGCACTGGGATTGGTAGTGTGAGTTCTGCACCCGCCCAGGGGCGGAGCTGACATACAATGTAAGGTCGGAATGGGGGTGTGTTTTCCTCTTTGGCACAGTTTACTCTTGCCGCTTGCAGCCGCCATGAGCAGCTGCCCTCTTTTGCTCTGGCTGCTGCCTTGAAGTGTTGCCCCAGTGCCATGCCACCCTGCCTCGGAGCCAGCTGATTATGGACTGAAATCCACAGAAACTGTAAGCTAAATAAACCTTTCCTTGCTTCACTTTGGGCATCAGGTGTTTGTCTCAGCAATGAGAGAAAAAGTAACCAAGACAATGACACATGATAGTAGGGTACCTCAGGGGCTTGCAGATAGCATTGTATTAATCCAGAGACATCACAACTAGAAGAATGCACTCTGTGGCCCCCAGGAAGTGAAAAATGTAGAACTTGGACCCAGATATGACACAGCCACCATAGCTGATTTTCATACCTGGCCCCAAAGGTTCAGCAGAATCTGAGGGATGAGGGTTGTGGTAAAACACTGATCCAAGAAGGAGAGGTTGGAAAGAAAGAACTACATAGGACTATCAAAGTGAGGATTCACCCTGCACACCATGATAATGGAGATGTTGCCCACTCGTTTGCAAATGCAAACAATGAGCACCATATGAAAAGGGACATTTCCAGCCAAGGTTTCCTGGAGAAATTCAGGAGAATGAAGATTTTTGGAGCACTAGTATTGTCTAGAGTCATGTCTGACATCAGTCCTTTTGAAAAAATTCAAGTTAAACTGAAGCAGTACAATTTAATATTGAAATTTTCCAATGGTCAACCTATCCAGTTAAATAAAATAAAGTGAATTATGAAGATATTTTTACTGTAATGTAACTCTCCAGAAATGATTTGATATTTGCAGATATAAAATATAACAGTCAACAAACATTACTTTTGTAGTGCCTCTCAAAGAAAGACTTATGTATCTCTATTTTATTCAAAAAATGCAAATACAACAACTTTTTACAGAATAATGAGTAGATAAATGGGAACTCATATGTTGATCTTATATTAAGAATAAAATAGTTGAATTAATTATTCTAAAGAGTGCCCATGAAATACCTATGCTGACTCACCACAGATGTCTGTATCATCTGTCCACTGGGTCTCATCACATTCTGATGGATAATCAGTTGATTTAGGTGAATTCAGAACTCCATGAGCTCCCTGTTGATTGATCTGATTTGCAACAAAAGATCACACATTGCTATTCCTTCAGTGTAGTCCACAAATCCTAGACTGGCTTTTGCCAGGTTAAAGTTTTGTTCTAAAAGGAAACATACAGATGAAAAGAAATGATCATTGAAATACACAGTAGAGGTTTAAAAAGCAAGGCAGGAATTGATCGTAAAACTTAGAAATAAAGGGCTGTGGAAAGTGTCAGTCCTTTTCAGTGTGGTATAAAAATATGTATTTGTAGTTTCCATTTTTGGAGTTATACTGTCCATTTAATAGATATATTATTTTATCAATTTATTTCATTTATTTTCATTATGAGTGTATGTGTACTTGTGGGATCTAAGTAATAGTAAAGTTTGAAAAACACCTCTGAAAAATGTAGACTCAAAATCAGAAAACAAAAACCAGCCCAGTGCTAACCGTTAATGTATATGCTCTGTAGGTGCAGCCTTGATGTGCAGAAGGTACCTTGCTGATCTTGCTGTGACAGCTAATTAGACAAAATATGTGACCACATTCTTTGAAGTGCAACACGTCATGCTGGGTTCTATATGTTCCTGAAATGCAGAGCTGGGTACTTGAGTCTATGTTTGTTATACAATTTTTCCTCAGGTTATCTGTCTCAGAAGGACTGAACATTTTTCCCTCCCATTTCCTTAAATTACTCAAACGCTGGCTTGAATATGATAATGCCTTTAGGATTTTTATGGCAGTACACTTTTATTTAGTATAAATGCCCAACAGTGAAAACAGTACTCCTAGAGTATTTTCAACATATTTCAATTTTGTAAATTGTGTTTAGAAGGTGTTTATTTGTATTACACACTTTCTAATATATAACTTTGCATAAAGAGATCACAACATTAAGGGATTTCTGCAAAGATTAAATCAATTGGATCATTCTAGCCCAGATGAGACACTTACCAAGTAAATGTCGAACTGGATGTGGTGGCACACTCCTGGAAGCTCAGAACTCTGGGAAGCCAAGGCAGGAGGATTAAAAATTTGAGCTCGCCCTGGGAAATGTAGTGCCTTAACAAAACCATATTTCAAATTTTAAAAACAAAAAACATAGTAACAAACGAACAGAAAGGGATGCCAGGATGGAGTTTAGTGAAAAGCCCCTGGGTTCAATTCCCAACACACAGGCCAAAAATTAATGTTGATATTTTTAGTATGATTGATTTTTCTTGTAAAATGGAATTTTGATCTTTCCTTTTCTCAGAATTCAGTGTTACTTGGGGATAAGGATTGACACCCTTCCTAAATTCATGAATTTTCTGTCATATACAAATATATTTAATAGTTATTGGCTTATTTGATTCACAGAGTCCTAAAATGTTTAGATCTGGAAACCTATTTTACTGTAACATAATAGTTAAGGAAGCTTTTTACTCTCATAAAGCTGGGGAAGTTGTTCTTAAAGAGATCATAAATCTCAGTGGACATTTCTTGGCAATAGACACTACGGAAGTTCCCTGTGGGCATACATGTCTCTTAACAATCTTGCTCCAATAAAATGCAATAAAAGTTGGTACTTGTTGTGGAAAAAGCATTCAGGATTAAAATCTGGAAAATTTATTCTACCTTGACATTTTCTTGGATAACTGTAGAAAACTTAAGATAATTATTTTTGTGCTAAGATCCAATTATCTTTTTTAATGTTTTATTTAGCATATTTTTCTTGATATGTCTGCTGTATTAAAGGTATAATAATCCTAGTTGTGCACATATGAATGAGGCTGTCACCTTCCAATATAATTTTTAAAGAAATCAAAAACTATTATTTTTACCTATTTTTCTGTAATACTTCTTGCCCTGATGTTTAGTTTAACATAATATTTATTGTTTTATCCTTTTATTCCTTCAATTTTCAAGACCTTACCTAGTCCTCACCCAGCCAAGGCAAATGTGCAACACTCTGCCACTACACCCAGACCTACATTTAGTTTATAAAGGATCAAAATTAGTTCAATCATATTGAATAGTCTTTGTTTTCAACATAAATATTTAATGTTATATATTTTCCTCTAAGCATCAAGACAGATGTGTCCTATACATTTTGACATTTGTCCTATACATTTTATATTTTCCTTTTGTGCTTTTCTAAGATTCAAATGTTTTCTAATTTCTTCATTTGCTGAAGTAAGCACAGTGGAGACTGGAGGAAAGATCAGATTAGGGGAAAGAAAGACAAGAAGCAGTCATGGGAAGAACATAGTTCCAGCTGAGTGGGCAACTTCAGACAGATGTAGATATATTTGATTATTATAATTATGGAACCTCCCTCTTTGTATCTTGTCCATATAATCCACAGAAGTTAAAAGAATGTGGGACTCTGAAGTGTGGTTGCTCTTCCCTGATTCCCAGAGAAGCTCAGTGTTTAACGAGAAAGCTCCTCTCAAGATGCCCTGGTTCTCTAACTCTAAGATATCATCTCCACAGACCTTGACAAAGCTCTCTGGCCATGCAGACCAAACTCTGCACTGGGCTTACAGCTTGCCACTCCCATGCATCCTTCTGTGTCCTGCTGTCCACTTTTGGTCAGTGGAGCTACTGGCCTTCCATGGGCTTATCTTGTTCTTCAGGGATGTGGTTCCCCTTGCCACAGGGATCCAGGTTTGACTTTGTACAGAGCTTCACTTTTTTCTATGTTGGCTTTCTGTTTCTTCATGTTTGTACACTGTTCTGTCCCTCTCGCTTGATTCCCAAAGATGTATTCTGGCTTATCACTTGGTACTTGCAGCAAGAATTCAAATACCTTCTGTTCACTGTTCAGTTTGGCACCTAATTCTCCATCTTTGTCCCTGAATAAGAATTCTTACCTTAATCTTTCTTTAGGGCTATTGTAATTTGTTTATTGTTTACTTCATGAGCATGTTTTGTTGTTGGGGGAATAGCTAATTTTTAAAGGGATTGAATACACCTTTCAGTGACTAAATCCTTGTTTCAAACTAGACATTTACTGAATTCCTTCTGCACATGCAATCATAGTTCACATATTTCACACTTGTGGTGGATTGATAATTTGTGGTCAATTTATAATACCAGCTGAACTGAATCTGTGTCATGCTGAGTGTGGGTGACTCACCTGAGAATTGTTACCAACATAAAAATGAGAAGTGGAGTAGTGTGTTGTTGGTTCTCCATTGTGTTGTTGATTCTCCGTGGTGTTGTTGGTTCTCCTGTTGCCATTGGTTTTCCTGTAGGAGCTTGTCAAGCTTCTTTCCAGATACTAACTTGGCTGCTGTCCTCATCACAGAAGCTCAGAACCTTGTCACTGAGGACGACTGTGGGACTGTGGTATTTTTCGGAGTATTCCTGGTCTTTACTTTGAGCATCACTTCCTTGCTTTGGAGTGGAACCCTCAACCTACTGACACAGATGCTTCATTCTGCTGGCACAGACTTTCTGGCTTCCACTGCTGACCTTTGGGCCTGCCCAGTGCAAATCCATGAAAAAGATTTGCATGAGACATTGTTGTGGGCTCTAGGTCTTCAGTTGGATTTATGCAGGTTGTTAGCATAGGATTCGGACCCTGAGCTGGATTTTTGGGGGTCTTTAGTATGTGGACAGATTTTTCTGCACTTCTTGTATTTAACTCTTTTCATGATTATTATGAAATTATTCTGCAAATTATGTGTCCTGCATTATCTTGTTCTCCTTGAAAACCCCTGACTACAACAAAATTGGTGCCAGGAGTGGAGCCATTGCTATGATGTTGCCTGCCCATGTTACTTAAGAGCCTTGGGAATTAACCTGGAAAAGTTTTGAGAGACTGGCCAAAGAGGCAGACCCAGTAAATTGTAAACTATATTGGAGACTCTGGTTGGAGCCTGGTAAGTTAGAGTACTGATGGAAATGCTGCTGGTTAAGATCAAGCTCAGGATGCTTCTATTGAGAAGCAATGTACTGGCTGCTGGATCCCAGGTAGTATACTGTGTTTTGGCTGAAAGTTGGTCTGCATTTTGCTTGTGTTTAGAGATATTCCCTGGGTGGCAGAAAAATTTCAGTGCAGTCTACTGATGGCATGGTAGCATGGTTACTTTTGAGAGCTTTTGGTCAGGTCTATGTTGGAAATTTGGAGCAAAGGGCCAGTAGAATGATTTGAAGCATTTGGTCAGAAGGAAAGCTGCAGTGGAACTGTGGGTTACAAGGATGAAACAGAACACAGTTATTGAGGAGAACAGGACAATGGAAAAAAAGAACTGAAGTCTTTCACCTGAAGGGAAGAGTGTATTTGAAATGCAGGAGATCCCTGTTTTTTAGTCTTGCCATGAC
>RJWT010056003.1:0-10085 GCA_004365215.1 Cuniculus paca
TGTCTCATCATCCCTTAGTGCCCCGAGTTTGTCTGCTTCAAACACATGAATCAGGAAACCAGCTTTATTGCAAGACACTCTCCAACTCTATTGAGCTCAGATGACAGGTAATTCTGGAAACTACACATTCTTGTTTTCAGACACCAGTAGCAACTTTAGTTCTCTGATAAAATGATCCAGCAACTCAAAGATTTTGCCAGCCTTAGCTCTTCTGTTATCCCTAAAGACCTTCCTTACAGACAAAAGAATCGTGGTGTCATGTAAGGAATTATTTTCCAAATTGGTCCAGCATGTGCTTATGCAACTGTGTTGGGCCCTATGCTCTGCTGGTATTAATGCTAAATTCTAGTAGAGCTTTTCTCAAGAGTGCACATTAAACCACCACACTGATAGTTGCTGGTCACTTTGTGCTTTGTTATTTCCAGTCTGCACATTAGTAACATATGGGTTTGAGGGAGAATCTCACCCAGTAGTATCTGTTGAAGAAAACAGAATGCCTATAAAATTTTTTAAGAATGTATGGCTGAGTTTGCAATATGTATTTGTCTTATCAATCTTTAATTATCTTTTTAATATAAAGTAACAATTTTTCACAAGAAAAACAGCTTTGGAGAGAAGAATGGCATCATTTTTACATAATGTAAATTTCCTTTATGCCAGGTTTGGGAGGCTGGAGTTGTATATTTGCTACTGCATTCAATCTGTATTGGTATGTTGCTTTATCTGAAACATGTGAAGAAAATATAGCCTCACACAAAAGTTGGGGCTGAGAAGATTTTACAGGCCTTCGAGCACACTGCACAGATGGTGGTTAATTCACAATGGTCAGTGAGTCCTTATCTAATTTGGAGATGAATGATACAAACCATGGTTGAAATGGAAAAGTCAAAGAAAGAAATTTGAAAGCAAAAATTGGTGAATGTTATTATGGAAGCACAGTATCTTTGTGGTGCTGTTTTACATCTGTGAGAAAAATGATACCTTCATGCCCCCTACCCTCTTTGTTAACTACTTGATGAATTCTCTTCCCTTGAATCAGACAAGATACCAGTAAACACACTGCCCCATTCATTAGACAGCAACCTTCATTAGGGCCAAGGCTGCAGTGCCCTTTCCTTAGAGAAGGGCAAGACTACTCTTCAAGTGTTTAGACTTAGCTACATTTTGTCTTATCTTAAAATATACATGCAACATTCTCTGTGGTTCATCTCTGTAATATATTTTTAAATATCTTCTGACATTGAGGGAGTAGATAAGATTTGTTTGGTCACCTACTTTCTGTTGCTGCAACAAAAAATTAGCTTGGTAGGAGGTCGTCAATAATTGTAATCAATAAATATTGGTTGAATCAGAGGATTAAAGGGTTGATTGTGAAGATGAATCTCTCTACCCAGATATGCTTTAATGCCTCCTTTCAGCATGCATTTTTACACGGGGCTTCTTTGTCATTAAAAACGTGCCCAAGTCAGGTAATGTGGCGTCCTTCAGCACCAGTGGGGACTTCAGGCTCCTTCTCCTTGCCACTCTGAAATGCAGTGATATATATTCTCTTCTTTTCCAATAGCTTAGTTTGGCTGATAAAAATAAATATAATGGTAGCTCACCAATACTTTGAGAGATGGAAATTTAATATTTGGAAAATATGACTTTAATAAGATGGTATATGCAGAAAATACTAATCATAAAAATGAATAGAGATGAAGCACATCTAAGTAACACAGCTCCTGTGAGATGGATAGTTTAACCCACTTCATTTAAAAATAGTTCAGATTCTTATTTTTACATCAGTCAATGGCACTGAGTGTCATATTCTTTACTGTAAAAGAGAATATATGAAAAGTATTCCACTGTACCTGAGAAGATCAAAGGGCACTCATCAAGGATACTGATTTTATAAATAACCAAATGCATTAGGGTATCGCACTCCAAAAAATTACTAGAGAAATTTATTTTTTTAATATTTTAAAACAATTTAAGTGATATGGAATAATTACACTTATGTGGTACAGTATTTATATATACTGATATTTTAATATATATAAACAATACATAATGATTCACTTCAGATAACTTGTATAACATTACCTCCATAATTTATCATTTCCACAGTTGGACTGAGCTGTTTTTATTCTTGATTTATATAAAAAGTTGTTAGTCTATGATGGAAACTCCTTGTTTTTAAACTTGCTTCATTGTTAAGGATCAATCCATTGTTTTTGTCCTCTGTTTCATGCACAATTCTTACAATGATTTTTTTACTGAGTGTTTCTTATGATTGAATATTTAGGCTATTACTATGATGGTATTCTCATATTTTATTTACCACCAACAAATAATTAATTGACTATGGTTATAACCTACTGTTTCTTCTATTTCATAAGATCTTCACAATATATTTATTTACCTTTAGTGATAATATTCAACTATTCTCACATTATAACTTTGGAGGTAGAGGACATTGGCAGATATGGGTAAATAATTCTCTTACAGTTCCAGTTAAAAAAAAATTAACCAGAAGATAAAAACTTGACTGGATATGGTAGGACATGCCTGTAATTCTAGCACTCTGAAAAGCTGAAATGGGAGATTACAACTTTGAGTCCAGCATGGAGATATTATTTCAGATGTGCTAGGAATCTGAACATATAGTATGAAATTCACCGATTTAATCAACCCACAACCAGTTGCTAGGTGTCTGTTACAGGTATGGCACCACATGGGAAATGGAACAATTTATAATAAATCACAAGACTTTATTGGGGAAGGACCTGCAACAAAGTAAAGATACACATATAAATATTTTGCAAGTTAAAAACAACAAAGGGAAAAAATCAAAATAGGACAAAAACCAAGAATCCTAGGTAACATTGCTTGTTTAAAGTAGAAAATTGGAAAATGTGACATATAAAGTCCACTTCATGTCTCTCTGATTAAAATGAAACAAGTGGTATTGAAAATGTATGTTTCTAAACTTTTGGTTTTTCTGGTATTTAGTTTCTTTAGGCCTTTGTTTTCTATAATGGCACAAAATTATTGCATGATTACACTTATATGAAATACTAAAATCATCAAACTTATGTAAGCAGAGAGTAGAGGGGTGGCCAGGATCAGGGAGGAGGGAGACATAGAGGTTGCTAATGAAGTAAGAATAATGTTTCCATAACGAAAGAGGAAGAAATTCTAGAAAGTTGCTATACTACATGGTTCCTATAGTTAACTAGTGTTTTGCACACTTCAAAGTCTCTTGAAGGTGTATTTCACATTCAATGTTCTTACTATAATACAACTAAAAATTAAAGTTATGTCCAATTGCCACCTATAAGCTAAAGATCAGTAATATTTGTCTTCAGCCAATAGCTTGGTATTAATAAAAAGTGCCAGAGCACAATAGGACACTTGGTGAATAGGTTACTTCATAAAATCAGTATATCAGCTGCCATTTCCTTCATAATTCTGACCAAAGAAAAACCAGCTGGTGATTCAGAAGTACAATGTTTTGAGAAAACACCATAAAAGACCAAGCACCAAGAAAATAAAACATTTGCATTTTAAAATTGGGAAAAGGACATTTAAAAGACAGATGTCATCAGAGAAAGAAATCTTTCAAGTCATCCAGAAGCATTTACTAACCTCCATGTACTACAGCACAGGGAAGGGAGCAGTTTCAGATAAAGAAAGCAAACTCATAAAAATGAATTTCTGACCTTAAAACTGACGATAAGTAGGTCAATCTCAGACACTTTCCAAATCTGAGTTTATGTGATTCTCTAGTCCTTCCTGCGGTTAGGAGGCTCCCACCAGATGGAAAAGACATTGGAAACTTGTAAAGAGTGGAAATCTCCCAACACATCCTCCCTTAAAAACCTATGGCCTACTCCTGAAAGTGTCTCCAACCGAACATTGCTGTTGTTGAGTTCAACACCACTAAATTTCCTTTGGGATCAATGTTCTCTTACCGTGAGATTACTCACAATCATTTCTTTCTTCTCCACGAGAGTTTCTATAGGACACAAACATTTATTCTATAAGTTTTAATCATATAATTCGATTTTAAAAATTTACTGAGCAAAATTTAAAAGTATAAAAAGTGGAAAGGAGATAGAAGAAAATGCATGTAAAGAATATGCATTGAAAAAAAAAAGAATATACCTTGAAAGTTATCTGAAATTTTACCATCATAATGTCAACATTTTTATATATTTTGTTCATTAAAAATTAGTAATATAGGGCCTGGGGTATAGCTTAGCAGCAGAGCACCTCCCTGGCAAGCACCAGGTTGTGAGTTTGATTCCCAGTACCAAAACAACAAAAACAAAAACAAAAACAAAAATTGGTAATATATTGCATATACTTTTTTAAAGTAAAAATTTACGTATTGCTCTATAATTTATAAGAAGTATAACTAAATATATACATTTTATCATGCTACTAAAATGATACAAAAAGTATTGTTTTCATATAAATCATTGAATCAATTCTGTAATATTGGATATGCAGTTTGTCTCAACATTTTCATAATTGAGAATGTTACTTAGGTAAACATCTTTGTTTCTGAGTATTGAACTCATCCTTGATGAATTCTTTCTGACTAGATCTTGGATGGAGGATTGAAAGTTAAGTGGTATAAAAATTTCTAATAATTTTGGCATAAACCTTTGCAAATTACCCTGGGAAAGAATGTACCCTCTAGACCTTGCTGTGCTTTGTACAATAGCTTCTTTCTTCATACCTTATGAGGTGTTTTTTGTCAAATTAAGGGGGAAGAGGTGTTTTACAATTTGTGTTTGTCTTATTACTTGTAAGTTTTATTAGCTTTATATATATTCATTGGTACTTTTTTTTTTTTTACTGGGAACTGAACTCAGGACCTTGCACTTACCAGGCAGGGGTTATAACACTGAGCTATCTGGCCCCAGTTCACTGGCACTTTAATGCAGGATTGGGGGGTAGGGAGTTGCTTAAGTTGTTTGTAAACTTCTATACTCTTTTATTCCTATGATCAGTTTATATTTGTTTTGCTTATTTGTAAGCAATATTAGCTATTAGGAGTATTCACCCATTGCCTATCATGCAGATTATTATTTTTCTTTGTCGACATTTGCTTTATAAATTTTATGCTTAAAAGTTTATGATATGTAGACATTTTCCATTTCATAAGGTAGCACAGTGATAGTAAAAAGATTTATTAATTTTCGTCATATGGAATTTCATGTCCAACAATTTATGTGCTTTATCTCTTTTAATCTAAGAACAACTTCATGAAGTAAATATTATAATTGTTCTCATTTTTCTAACAAAGAAATGGGTGTAGAAGTACTGTATAATTAATCTAAGCTTTTACAATTTAAGAGATAGGTTTGGTCGTCTAAACAAGGTCTAAACAAGACTAGAATTCACCTGCCCGGGATTTCCTTATCATACATTACTGCAAAGTCTCCCACTCCAGACATCAAAAACATTGATCTGTATATTTTTCTGGGATTTTTGGCTTTGTTTTTATATTCAGACACTAATATGAATTAAATATCTCTTAATTATAATGTATATTAAGAATTATATAGCCAATTGTCTTATCAATATTTACTGGCTAATCTAGTTATCCAGACATGAAATGAATTTCCAATTGTTATCATCACATTAGATGCCCTATTCCTATTAGGGTTAGGAAAGCAAATTTTATTCAAAATGTGAATCAATAAAATTGCAACAGAGAAATATACTAATATATTACAAACCCCGAGAGCAATCACTTGCAGGTTGTTTGTTCTTTCAGATGCTGGTACCAATAGCCACGAGTTGATTCTGTCTTTTTAGCATAAAAAAGAGAGAATACAATCCTGGCTTTCATTCACTGAGCACTTACTAGGTGCCTGCTATGAAGCTGAGCTTATTACATGTTCTGTATATGTCTCCATTTGAGTTCTGAAGACTTCACGGCCAATTTAACTGGATTCCCTTGACATGGGTTGACAAATTAAACTTCCAGAGATGAATTAGCTGGAGGGTAATTTTCACATAGCTATAGGAATCACTCACTTCCAAGGTGAGATAAACTTAAGTTGCTCATGCCAGACAAGTCAAGCTTGTCCAAACAAAGCCAGTGTAAAGGACGAGGCTCAGAACCAGTCTGGCACAGGCCCCAAGTCACAAAAATAGCTTGCTTTTCCTGTTCCTTCACTCCAAATTCCTTTTTCAGGGATCAGTATCACAAAATGTCTTTATTAATTTTTATCATTCTGAATTACTCCAAAAAAGACAGCTCAGAAGAGCAATGTATCAAACCAAAAGAATGGTAAATGAATACCATTGGCCATTGTATATAAATACTGCTTATTAGACAGACACTAAAGTCGAGAGTTCTTTTATTAAAGGCATGAATTATTGCAAGAATGAAAATTGAAAGCTTACAGAGAAGATACAATATGTTTAGAGACTATTAAATCATTATTCTAATGATGGGAACAGGCATCATTCAGAATCCCAATAGAAGAAAGCTAGAGCCCCAAATCCACAGAAGGGCAGTCCTGCTCACAGTGCACAATAAGCCAAGAGGAGCAGACAGAAGCAGCAACCATGACATTGGGCAGCTAAGAGATAGGCTACAAAACAAGTCAAGCCAGGTCAGGAGGGCAAAGTGAAGGTTCAGATCTTGCCTAGTAGGCACCACTGCCTTGATCAATTCTTCCTCACTCTGGCATCTCAGCTCTATTATCATTTTTCTGAAAAGCCTGAGTTACTCATTTCTACAACGTTCTCACATCTCTACTCTGAAAAATTATCAGTAAAATGTAGTATTTAAGGGTGTGGCTCCAAATATTACTTGTCCTCAGTTCAAATCTCCACATTGTCAGTTCCTAACTATTATGATTTGGCTCATAATGACTCCCAAAGTCCCGTGTGTGAAAGGTTTGGTGTCCAGATGCTAGCGTCACCAGGAGGTGGAGGAACTTTTAGGAGCTGGGACCTAAAAGAAGGTAGTTAGGTTACTGAATGTGTGCCCTGAAAGGAGTATTTGAAAGCCCAGCTCTCTCCATTCTCTTTACTTTGGGCAGCCATGAAATGAGCAGCTTTGCTCCACCACGTCCTCCCTACCATGCTGTCCTGTTTTGCTGAAGGTTGGAAAGCATGGAGCTAACTGACCATGGACTGACACTTCTCAAACTGTGAGCCAAAATAAAGAAATTATTTCTCCTTCTAGGTAATTTTTTAATCTCTGAAACTTTATCATTGCAATGGAAACCTAACACTATGACTTCAAGTAAAATTAAATTGCAGTGCTTCATTCACTGGAAAAAATGAGTTCCATAGTATTACTCCATTTGTTTGTCAGGAGCGCTAAATGAATAAACACAAAGAACACAAATTTAAGACTCAGCAATGTCTCTAATAATTAGTCATTGCTCAAAAAGTGTTGAATACTCTTAAAACCACTATTATAGTTTGTTTTCTTGCTTATATTACCACTCGATGGTAAATTGCATGAAGGAATGGACTTGATATTCATTAAGGGAGGCCCTTCTTAAACCTTAGCTTGCTATAAAACCCCTGAGGATCTTGCTAAATGTAGATTCTATTTCAGTAAACATGGGGTGAGAGCTAAGTTTCTCTGTTTCTAACATGCTCACTGGTGGTGAGCTATCCATTTTGTTAGATTAACAACATGGTAAAAATCAAAGTATTTTTTTTTTAGTTAGGAATTCAGGACCTGATTATTTGGCCAGCACCACAATCTATTGCCTGCTCTCTTTGCTTTGGTTCCATAGAATAAACTTTTGGCATTATTCAAGTAAAGATCCTGTGTGAAAATGAGGTTTTGCTGGTGTCAGTCCTAGTTTCTCTCCATAATGAGTTCATTGATAGGAAAAGTCCAAGTGACTAGCAGAATAGAACTTGAGTCGGTTTCTTTGTGTGGTTGGTTTCTGCAATTCCTGCTCACCCCAGGCCTTCCAAAGACCCTGGGAGAGACTGAGTCCAGTTTGAATGATGTAACTCCCTGAATTTTCCTCACTCCTTCTGACCCAGCACACAGAAGACTGAGCAGTGCTGAGAAGCTGGTACTTCGCCATGGAAGCTGGCACCCTTCCTGGCCATACATGAGATTTCCTGTTGGTCATGATGACCACTGGTCTTAGGATTCAAGGAGGATCACCTGACCTAGGTGCATGATTTTACAAAGTCCAATTCAATACCTTGGAGGTAGCAATATTGTCTTCCACTACTGATGTTTGCTTTTTGGAAATAGGCAATACTGATTTTGTAATGACAGTGATTCAGATGCATTGTGTACATGAACCAAATGCCCACAAAGACTGCAATAATTGTGTACTGCAAGCATGTACCAATACAAATTTAATTTTAAAAAATAAAATAAAGTTCCCCTGGGGAGTGCTGTGTAAAAACTGAAATTAGACAAACTCTAAATGGTTTTTATAATTTTTAAGGACTAACATCAAGAAAAGACATTTACTTATTCAATAAAAGACACATTTTTAAGAATCTTTTCAGTCTGAGGTTGTTTGGCTGTTACTTTCTATGTCTCTGTCATAGGCTCCCTGATGTTCTCCGTATAGTCGAGGGAAAACTAAGTTTTACAATAGCAAATGTGAGAGATGAGAGTTACAAAAACGTGCTCAGGCCATGCCTGATGAGTGCTTGCATCCAAATTCCTGATCTGATGCAAATTTGTAAAATATGGTACAAATCTCTTTGCCTTTGCAAACTTTATTTTATATTGGTAGTTAATTGGCAATTTTATTAATGACCTGCTATATAGCAGAGACATTTTTAGACCAAAACAGTTTAGACACTTATGGAAAATAATTTGTGAAGTTAAAATTTATTTACGAAGTGATTGATGAGATGTGGAGGAATCTGGGGGGGTGGGAGGTTAATTTTGTGGTTTTCTTCCTTAGTAATGGCAGGAGAGTAATGCCATCACACCAAATTAGAGTAGATTCATTATGGAGAATCAAGGGGTTATGGTTGGTTGCAGGTGGTAAGGGATATTCAAATAATTTTGTGAGTTTGCTGTGCAATATGTCTCCTTCACATCTTTATTCCTATAAAATAGTCCATGTTTATAAACCATTCCTGCTGTATTGCAAATTTTCTTGACAAAATATAATTTTATATAATTATATAATTTTCTTGCCTTCCAAGTGATGAATCATCGAATGACACAACATCTGGTTTATTCTGGGTCATCTCAGATCATTGCCCAGTTTTAACCCTTCTTTCTTCCTGATTCATTTGCTTGACAGGGTGCTTGGACTACTGGTTCCAGAAAGACAGCTATAATCTCTTTTTTAAAAGTAATTCTGTCCTTTTAAATCTATTTTCCCTTCCTTCCCTCCTCTTCCACCTCTTGTTCCTCTTCCCATCTGGAAAAGATCTATTTACTATTACCTATCCTTTATTTTGCTCTTTATTTATATTTTAGGTTTCTCATATAAGAGAAACCATGTGATATTTAAACATGTGTGTGTGTAATTTATTTCACATAATGTCATGGTCTCAAGCTGCATGCATTTACCTACAAATCCCTCAAGTTAATCCTTTATGGCACAGTAGTACTCCATTGGGTATAAATACCACATTTTCTTTATCCATTCATCTATTAATGGACATATAAGCTATTTCCAAGATTTAGCTACTATAAATTGTGCCACTACAAACATGAATATACATATATCACTGTAATATGATGACTTTAACTCTTTTGGAAAGATTCCTAGAAGGGGAATGTCAGAGACAAATAGAATTTCACTAATCAAAGAAAAAATGGAAATAGGGCTTTGGCAAATGGGAAGTGAATCCAGAGTTAGAGGGAGCAGGGAAGAATGGAAGGGGAAGGGGAAGGGCACTCTTATGGTTAATACAACCATATTGTGTCAACTTGAGAAGTTTAGAAGTTTAACTGAGAGACTCAGCAGGGAGCCAGGGTTCTTACTTTGTAAATGTCCCCATCCTGTGCAAAGGAGGGCAAGGACATTTTGTGAGTGCTACACCCACCCTGAAGGTTTTGGAGGGGGGTTGGCCTGTGTACAATTTAAGGGTAGAGAAGAGGCTTGTTTGCTCTCTTTTGC
>RJWT010056004.1:0-10095 GCA_004365215.1 Cuniculus paca
AGGTACAACTGTACCAGAAATCTAATGCAAGAATGGAATCTTGAAAGCTGTTGGAAAAAAGCAATGAATCACATATAAGGCAAACTATCAGAATTACAACAGAATTCTTGACACAGACTTTAGAGGCAAAGAGAACTTGAAGTATTTCAAGCCCTAAAAGAAAACTACTTAAGTACTTCCAACCTAGATTGATATAACCTGCAAAATTATCTTTCAAATCTGATGAAGAGATAAGATATTTCCATGATAAACTGCACCTAAAGAAATTCACTAACACTAAACCAACACTGCAAAAAATTCTCAAGAACATTCTAGAAAAAAACAATGAAGCTAATAATGCCAAAATGGCCAATAGAATGGATGCATCGGGTAGGGCTAACAACTAAGTAGAAAGGGAAGAAAGCAAAATAGCAACAAGTAAATAATACAATGACAGGAATAAGTGAATACCTGACAACTATAACTATCAATGTGAATGGATTTAAATCACTAATCAAAAGACACAAATTGAATGAATCAAGAAACAAAATCCAATGGTATGCTGTATATAAGAAACACATTTAAAACAAAAAGAAATTCATAGACTACAAATCGAAGGGTGGAAGACAATATTCCACCCAACCATATGCGCGCAGGCGTAACTCTCTTAGTTGCAACCCAAAGCAAGCAGGAGTAGCTATCTTATTCTCAAAGTGGGCTTTAAGCCAAAGCCAAAACTAAGAAAAGAAACAAAGGAAGGATGTTACATATTGGTATTTTTTTAAAGTCTCTCAGGAAAATAAAAATAGAAAATATTTCCTTACCATGAGAAAATTAATTTAGGAAGCTACAGCTTACATTTTACTTAATATACTTACTTATTCAACATAATACTTGATTCTAGTTAGTGTGGTCAGTCAAGAAAAAGAAATAAAAATCATAGAAATTAGAAAAAAGTGAACTTTCTTTGTGACTGCCATGACTACATAGAAAATCCCTTAGACTCTATAAAAATTAAAAACTCACAAAACTAATAAATGTATTCCTCAATGTCAGAAGGTATTATGATCAACATATAGGAACCTGTCTTACTTACTTTCCTCATTGCTGAGACAAAGTACTTGACACCCAAAGCTAAAGGAGGAAAGGTTTATTGAGCTTACAGTTTACAGAAGTTTCAGTTCATGGTTGGCTGGCTCCAAGGCAGGGTGGCATGGCGAACAGGCATCACAGAGGAGAAACAGTTCATGGAGAGCAGAATGTAGCAAAACAACAAGGGATGGCCGTGGTTCTTTCCTTCCCCTTTATCTTATCCAGGCTACTTAGAGTGGGTAGCATTCATACCCTTAATCCTAGTGCCCTTGATCCTAGCATTGCACTATGAATCAATCCCAGTGTCACACACTCTAGATCCAACCACCTCTGAAAAGCCCCACCTATGACTGCATGAGGCTTTAGGGTGACATTTAGACACACAAACCATAACAAAACCCATATGTTTCCATACATTAACAATGGACACTGAAATTAAAATACAATGTCATTTTCAAACACTTAAAGATACCTAAGTACAAATATAGCAAAACATATATAGGAATTACTTATATACAGCACTATGAAGTACAACTTTTACACTATGAAGAACTGATCACAGGATGAAAACAAACTGCAAAGAAGGAGAAAATATTTGCAAATGACATATCCAACAAAGGATCGGCATAGGTAAATCTCTTACAACTCAACAACTTGAATTTTTGAGGTTCTATCTTCCAAATTCACAGAAAGACTCCAGCTGATGGAAGATTCCCTGAAGTTCTGCTTTCTGGAACGCACAAACATCCTTAGAAGAAGATCTGGTGGGGAAAGTTATGTGCCATCGCTAAAATACGTTCTCCCACTTGATGTGGCTCATAGCCCATTGGTTACCCCTTGAATAAGAACTTGGTTGCGAGGCAACCAGGAAAGCGTGAGCATGTGAATATTTGGCTATAAATGTGTATATACCACGGCCTCTAACAATATACCTACAAAGAAAAAATCACAAAGGCCTACAAAGAAAAAAAAAAGAAAGAAAAACTGCACTAATAAATAGGAATAGTTCAGCACAATTTTCTCTGTGACTGAAGTAATAATAAATATAATAATTCTGAGCCTGAAGTTCCTCCGTTGGAGAATTGCTCATTTGAATCTCAAAATTCTTGATTCCCAGTCACTTCCAGTTCACATCCACTTGATCACTTGGGGTGAAAGAATGGACGAGGTAAACGTGGTTATCAGATCCCTTTGAATCTGAAAGCAAGACCCACTAATAGGTCATAGGATGGGACGTACATGTGGCCAATAGAATTCTGGAGGTTGGGGGAATGTTGTACAATAGACAGGGGCAGACTATGGGAATGTAACAAGCACATTTTAGATGTTTTGCCAAAGACAATAGGAGATGGAAAGAATGCGAAAGCAAAGAGGGGATTGTAGCAGAAGCTTTAAGTTGTATGATGAAGACATAGATTTCCTTTGCGTAACTGCTCTAAGTAGTTGTAATTCTCCCAGTGATAACAAGAATCCCTACCCCATCACCACCTTAGTTAAGGTACCTGGCCCTGAAAGTGTGAAATGCCCATGAAAGGAGTTTCTCAATATTTATGTATTTCTGGGGTGAGAGAAAAAAATCTCACATGTAAGTAATATCACTAATATTTATTTATTTATAAATAAAAATATGTGATTATGACCAAATACTACAGCAAACAACTATCACAACAAAGAATCTCTTAGGGCTGGGGATTTAACTTAGTGGCCTAAGTGCCTGTCTGGCAAGTGTGAGGTCATGACTTACACATACCCAGACTCAGAACATACATAAAACTTTTGTGTTCGTGGTCTCATTTGATCTTCACAACAATCGAGGAAGCAGGTTAAAGAGGCATATTTGTTGGTTAGTTTGTCTTTTTATGTTTAGCCTGTGTTATTCCAGAAAGGTTGTAAAAGCACTTAAAGAGATTCACACACAGCAACAGATCAGAAAAGTAGAGAATGCACTAACACAAAATTATCAAAAAAAAATCTATAGTAGCATCAAAAAGAATGAAATACTTAAAAATAAAATGAACCAAGGAAGTTAAAGATCTATACACTGAAAACTATTAAAACATGGATGAAAACATTGGAGATATCAATAAATAGAACTGTATCTCATGTTCACGAATGGGGAGAGTCAGTATTGGCACTGTTAATCACTGTAAAAACTGGAAACTTTCTACAATCTAATAGCAGCTTTGTTGATACAAACATGGAAAAGTATCCCAAGACACTAAGGATTCCCATTTAAAAATGGATTAGTTTATGTCCTGGTTCCTTTCCTCATTGCAAGACAAAATGCCAAATAGCCAAAGTTAAAGAAGGAAAGGTTTATTTCAGCTCACAGTTGGTAGGGGTTTCAGTTCATAGGCAGCTGGCTCCAAAGTAGGGTGATGTGGCAGAGGGGCATCACAGAGGAGAAAGGTTTCATGGCAGGACAGGGCAGGCAGAAGGCAGCAAGCAGCAGCAGCAGTGGCAGCAATCCTGCTTCCCTTCTCTCCCTTTATATTCCATCCAAACTATAACTCTATTGATTGGTGCCACCCACACCCAAGTGGGGCTCCCATTATCCACATTCTTAATCCCAACACCACACCCTTAATCCCAGTATTACACTCGTAACCCACATTCACACACCCTAATCCATCCACCTTTGAAACTCCCCTCCTATGACCACATGAGGCTTTGGCGGGACTAGATATAAGCTAAAACAGGCTGTAGGTGCTAACTTGAAAAGAAGCCCCATACATTACTTATGCAATGGAACAGAGAACATGAACAAAAATTTACAATTCCTTCTTTGTTTCTCCTTCTTGCTACCTTTATTTCTTCCTTCCTTGCTTTCTTTTCTTTCTCTCTGCCTCTCTTCCTCCCTTATTTGTTGCAAACTGAGTATTTATGTCAAATGTACTAGAGGTTATCTCTGACAAAAGATATTGTATGAGAAATCTCTATACACTTATGAGCTGATTTTTTTTACAACAAACTTGCAGACTTTTCTAACTAGCAGATCTATCAGACATTTTCATTTATCTTGTCATAAGAGCATTCCTTATTGATTTACTTATTAAATAGTAATTAAAGGGATGCTTTCTGTAAGACTCTTTCCTGGACAATGAATGACAGGAAAACTAAGAAGTTTAAAATCTAGGAATTGTAACATTACATGACCTGGCTGGGTTTGCATATGTGCTAGTAAATGATGTTTTATAAACCAAATGTCAAAGACTGAGAAAAACCCCATGAATGTCTAAGGGCCTTTACCAGCTGGTCTTCATAGACATCATCTGCTATCCTTGCAGATGCTTGGGTAAATAAGAGGTTGAGAGTTGAGAAAAGAATGAGTTGTATCATCATTCTGGTGCCCAGGGGCCCTGGCACCCAAATGTCTAGGCTTAGACCAAGACAAGCATTTTTTCAGAGATTAACAGTGGCCCAGGCTGAGGCCTAGGTACTCAGAGGCACATGTGTAACTGCCACTGGGTGGGAAGTTGTCTTTCTTCCAGGAAAATTTTTATTTCTGGACAGATAAGTCAATGTCACACAGAAGTATAAACATTTTTACAAGCTTTGTTCCTTTCCGTGAACTCCATGCAAATGACGCAAGGATTTTTTCATATACACATCAAAGCACAGAATCATAAACTGTTTACTAGAAGAAAATTGAAGTTTTCCTGAACTTTCCTGCAGAAGATCTTTACCACGATAGAACCACACCAAGACTGGCCATCCTCCCAAGACATCAGGAAAGCCAGCTACACCAAGCAAGCTGCGACAGGGAAAGCACCACCGCGATGCTCAGGCCCGGCAGGCTTCATGAGTCCGAATGGCACGAACTCTGCCTTTCGGTTCGGATGGCCTTCCTTAGTCAGTCTCTCACCATCACACAGCAACACCTCTCCAGCAATGTCCCCCATTTTAAAGGGCAGTGCTGCACACAGAAATCATTTTGTTTGACTCTTTCGTTTTCTGGCATTAGCAGGGCCCACTTTCTTCTAGGAGCTAAATTGTTGCCACGTTGCTATGTTGCTGTTATAATTTCTTACTCCTTATCCAGCTTAGTAAGTTTCAGAAAAATGTGCTATTTATTGTAGATTCTCCCAGAGTTCATCCTGACCTGGTTACACACTGACGAACTCAGAAAATCCTAAAGGATGCCACCCCGCAGACATCATCTCAGATCGCCTTTTCTTTCTTATACAAAGGCTGCCATGAATTAAAAGATATCCTACCTTCACCTACGAGATCCTTGCTCAGATATATATCAAAATAACTACAAATTCATGCACAGTTCCAAGGACTGAGACCCCTGTGCATCCTTCGGAACAACCTGCTGGATGTGGAATCTTTCCTGTGCCCAGCTCCAGGTCTGACCTGAGGGAGTCTGAGGGTGACCCGCAACCATGAGCTCCATCTACCCATGGACTCAGCTCAGACTTACCTGACATCCACTGCTCCCAGCTGACTCGGCCTAAAAAAAAGCAAAATCTCTTCCTGGGATCTGAACTATGTAGAGATAGGTAATCTGTGTACAAAGATTCCTAGAACAGTTCCTAAAATATGTATAGCCGGGTGTGGTGGCAGACACCTCTAATTCCAGCTCCTCTAGAGGCTGGGGCAGAAGGAGCACAAGTCTGAGGTTGGTCTAGGAAACCTAGTGAAACTCAGTTTCAAATCTTTTAAAAATTCTGGGGATACAGCTCAGTGGTACAGCACTTGCCTAGCATGTATGAGGATCTGGATTCACTTCCCAGCACTGTAAAAAAAGAAAATACATGAGTTCTGCAATCGAGCTAACTTTAAAATGTTCAGATTGTCAGGGAAAGCTTCGTGATTAATCATATCTGTGAGTTTTGTTGGTTTGCTTGCTTGTTGGTTTATTTACAAGTGCATCTTCCCAACCATACATGCATAAGAACAACTGCTTTATTCACTGACATATTCCTATACATACCAACATTTGCTAATTTAAAGAAAGAAAAGAGGAAGGCAGTAAGAACGGAGAGAACAAAAAAAAAAAACATAGGAGACGTCATCATAGACATCAGTTAAAAGTTTGGTATATACAAGTGGCAGTAATTAAATCCCACCTCAGATGTATGACTGTGTGGCCTCAGGCAAGTTACTTACCATCTCTGGAACTTTTGTTTCTGCCTCTTGAAAATAAGGAAACTGATACTATCTACTTCACTGAGTTGAATGTAGAAATGTGAGCACTTATTTGCAGCTTGAGAACAGTACTTGAAAAGAATGTATGTACCTAATAAGCATTCATAAAAGGTATAAAAATCATGAAAGAAATTTAGCTGGGCAAAATTAGGAAATGATTATTGGGGTGGTAACACTTTTGATGTAATTCAAAAGACTGATTGGAATTAAAAAGTTATCGATAATAGAAAAAGACCAGATACATGTCAAAAGGATGCACAGGGACCCTAGTGCCCAGAGTTGTGCATGAATTTATACTATTGTGATAGATGTCAGAGTTAGTAAGGTATAGGACATGACCAGAAAATAACCAAAAGAACAGAATGTGTGCACGAGAGAAGTGGCAGGTAGGCTTGGACAGTCAGCTGTGGTAGGGCCTCCACTGTAGTCCTAGTGAGATGATGCAGAAGGGGATTTCCCACACACAGGAGAAGTTGATGAGAAGATGGAGCGGGAGGGAGATGAAGAACCAGCCTTGAAAATCAGAGTGATGTAGCCACAGCAGGGAACGCCTGTGGCCCCCAAAAGCAAGACAAGGCCTCCTTAGAGCTTCCAGTGCATAGAAAGGGATTTCAGCCCTGTGATACTGACTCAGTCTTCCGATTCCAGAATTGGAGAAGGATACATTTCTGTCATTTTCACCCAAAACGTTTGTGCTAATTTATTACAATAGCAAGAGGAAACAAATGTAGACAGGAAGTGGGGAGTAGTAAGATAAAGAAGTCGCCTTACATGGATCTAGATTATGGATTGCCACAAACTGAGACACAGAAATGTTTATGTCTGTCCACTTGCAGTTCTAAAAGAATAATGAAACAAACAAGTCTGCAGTGGCCACGTAAAATGGCACTGTTTAACCCCACAGCGAAATTATTTTAACATTCTTCTTCAAATGTGCTTAGATATTTTCAAATGTTGCCTCTAACTCTTATTAAACAGAGTTAAGTGGAACAGCTACTATGTTATGATTTCTAATGTAAAAAGATGTACGCAGACAGGTCACAAGAGGAAATGCAACCAATGAGCACACTTGCGGAACGGGCTCAGCTGCCGAGAAATGCTGGTTAAAACAATCAAATTTCACTTTTGCCCATCAGAATAGCAAAGGATTTAGTATTCATTGTAGGTTTTTAATTTTTCCCTATACCTTTTAAGCCTTTTTTTTCTCCACTTAGCCTTTTATCTTCCCAAACATGATTTTGAATGAAATGAATAAAATAAGTACTGAAAAAAGTGTGGTAAAGTTGGCAATATCCTACGTTGCTGGTAGCAATGTCCTCTGAGGAAGAAATTTGGCTATGAATGAAGAGCCTCAAAGCTTTTTGAAGACTTTGAGCTTTGCTTCATTTTTACATATACAAACATTTTTAAAGGTAGTGATCCTAGATGAGGAAATATAAGATACATTACGGAATCTAAAATATCAAATACAATGAAATGTAATAGGCAAACTACATCCTGTGTGCCAATAGGATCCCTTGCTTTTACACATATATATCCATATATGTATATGTAAATACTCATACATATATGGATATATATATATATATATATGAAGTTTTATTGGAACACAGACATGTTCATTTATTTACCTATTGTACATGGCTGCTTTTACATTAATATGACAGGACTGAGTAGTTAAAAAAGCGATACACATATTTCACAGTCTAGAATATTGACCACCTGGCCCTTTACAGAAAAAAAATTTACTGACCCTTAGTTTAGATATGGCTACTGGTTAGTAACCTACAGCCCATATATTTCAGGGATTATTTTACAGCCAATTGAAAAGAAGTTCACAGGAATTTTTTAAAGTTGAAAAATGTCTCATGGTATGAGAAAATAAGAATGCAGACTTATAGGTACTTTATAGTTATAATATTTTGGGAAAAATGTTTAAAAGAGACCACAGGGCAGCCAAGCCTGGTGGTACACATCTGTAATCCCAGCACTCAGGAGGCTGAGACCGGAGGATCATTGCACACTCAAGACCAGTTGGGCTACAAAGTGAGCTCAAGGCCAGCCTCAACAGCATAGTGAGACCCTGTCTCAGAAAGACAAGGGCTGGGGATTTAGCTCAGTATCCTAAGTGCCTCCTTGGCAAGCGTGAAGTCATGAGTTTGATCCCTGGTGTCTCAAAAAAAAGACCAGAGGGAAGTCTAACAAAATGCAAACATTATTTTGGAGTGATATGCTTTGACTTCATCCTTTCTACTTTTCTGGTTTACATTATTGAATGTATTTCACTGTAAAGTGTAAAAATAAATACCAATTTAAAACTTGGAATCAAAAAATTAAAATAAACTGCCGTACACCAGAGTTTCACACTCTGGTTTAAGTATCTGTGACTCTGTATCATAGTAACATCACCAAGCATTTCCGGCTGCCTCTTGAGAGCTCGCACTGACTACAGTTAGAAATTTGATTTCTATCTATACGTACATGTGGAGGCCTTCCATATACGGCCTGCTCCCTCTGTACCTGCACATTGTGGAAAACACATGTCCGCTTCATTTCTGGGCCCTGCCATATTCTAAAAAGGAAAAAAAAAGAATCTTTGATGAAATAAAGGAGAGAAGCAATGCCTGAAGCTATGCCTGGGGTGCTGAATCCCCCCAGCGGCAGGCCTAGGCCTCAAGGATTCATGTGGTTTTCTTCCTCCATTATCTGCAAGTGATAAGAAATCACTTCCAAGGGAAGACTAGATGAACTGAAATAAAGGTATGACAACCTAGGCCAGAGAAGAAGCAGCAGACAGACCTTGAGGACAGGCAAAGAAGAGAGAAGAGATGGGAAACAATGGTGGGTGACTTCCTTCCATCCATCCTTTCTTCCTTCTTTCCAACCTTCCTTTGGAAGTGGATCCTGTGTACTCTAAAACTATGACAGGAGAAAAGCAGAGCTCTGCTTTTCATCCGGTTTGTGTGTTCAATAACTAAGCTGAATTTTTTAAAGAGTTTCCCAGCCATATCCATGTTAAGCGCTTAGCTAAAGGATCATGCTTCATTTACAACCAGCAAGCATTAAGAGCTAAATGACTAAGAAGGAAGTCAGACACAGTTAAACCATAAAGGTGAGGTCAGCCAGGGGAGCCTCATTTCCCACAATCACTTCCTGTCATTTGGAAGGCCTGGAAAAAATGCAGCATTCAACTTTCTGAACTCTTTGGTGAAAGCAATTGTTGCTTCCCAGCATCTCTTTCTTCTTTGCAGGATATAGGGCAAGGGCCACGGATTCTGCTCCAATTAGACGCAACTCACTCCAAATCACCAGGCCACTGCAGTAGCATGGGCAGAGACTCATTAGGGTGCAGCACGAACCAGACAGCCGTGGGCCTGACTGCATGGAAGAAAACAAGAGAAAATGATGGTACACATCCATCGTTGCCCAGTTCAGCATTCATTAATCACATTTCATGTCTTAGCCCTAAGAACAAATTAACTCTACTTCCTTTTTTGGGGAACCAACATCCCACTGTTTAAGAGCATGGTCAGTTTTCTCTGCATCTTTATTCCTTCATGAGAAATTTTTCCAGCTACAAAATAGGGCCAAAAGTAGAAACCCGACCTGACAGGGCTCGGCTCGCTCATTCGATAAGTATTTTTTAGACACCTATTATGTGCCAAGTACTGCTCTAGACTGTGAGGTTGGGGCAGAGAAGAGATGAGTGCCTCACCCTTGGGAGGATGCAATTCATGCAAAGGGGAGACAAACTTACAGTAAGGATAATAAGTAAACTATAAATACATTAGAAGATAAGTGACAAGGAAAAGAAAAGGAAACAGGGAGGTTAAGCAGAAGTGGGAAGTGCGTGTATGAAGGATCCATTTG
>RJWT010056005.1:0-10101 GCA_004365215.1 Cuniculus paca
GAGAAGCACAAATGAAATGTGTAATTAGCTAATTTCCAAATGGCTCTTCTTAGCTATAGCTATTAACTGCCCTGGTATGCCTTATCCATAACATGCAGACTAAGTCAACCGACTTTCATGGCTGATGCTTCTCAGTGATTAGATTTTTCACACAATGAATAAATTACCAAAAATGAAGAAAATTAAAAGTGAATTGAGTATTCACCTCTACTAATAGAGCAATGAAGAAGAGTTCATTTCTTAGAATTTGAGAAAAAGAAGAAAAAAAATCAGAAAGAAACCCCAAGAGTATATAATGCTCATTATCAACTTTAAATTTTTTAAAACTAATACTTGCTTCTATATAAACTGCTGCATTTCCAAAGATTATCACTCTGCAGATGTCATCTTTTAAGATACTGATTCAGACAATAGGGCTGATGAATCACTTTCAGCCCAATTGTGGCTCCTGAAAAGTCTGCACAATCAGGACCAGGCACGGTCTGGGGATGGCACAGGGTGCAAGACTATGGAAATGAAGAGATTTATGAGTGTTGTATTTTGGTGATTAAATTGCTGCCAAGTGTCATTTTTCTTCTAGGATGTGTATGTTCAAGGAATCCTGCAAGTTATAGTTATATAGTATCTTAATTGGTGTAAAGCTGGGGATGAGATATGCGCCTACACATCTTACTGGTGGAATCGTCATTTAATACATCAAGGTGGCACAGGGTTGCCTCCATGAACAGCTGGGCTCCTGGATTCTCTGTGCACAAGAGGGGTGGCTCATAGCCTTATTAGGCCTTAGGTTTTAAAAGTTGTCTTTCAGAAACTAAGAATGTTAAAACAAAATTGTCCATGTAAGTCACAACTTCTTTAGAAAGAGAAACTATCACAAATAAACTATTTGAAATGTAGGTGAATTTTAGAAATTGCTTTTGCTGCCTCTAGAAATATACTACACTTATGTTTTAATTAAACTTCATACTTGTTTAAACTAAATAGAGGCATAGAAAGAAATTATTATTTGTTTCAGTATGATTTCCATGGTAAAAGTTTTGTCATGTAACTTTCTTTAAATGAAATAAAGGACTTTTTCTTCTGTCCTTAAGTATAGCTGACTTAATTTTTAATGATTATTTCAGTGTGACAACTTATTGGTAATATCATGAAAAATTCTCAGATTGCTGTAAAATTTAAGAATTCTCTCAAATTGCTTCCATATATTAGGTATAATTTCAGTGTGTTTGAATTACCTGTGTTGTAACTTTTCCTGACAGAGTTGATAAGAAACCAGTCACTCAATGCATTGTCAAGCTTCTGAGTTTAAGGTAAATCATGTGGACTGCTATCTCTCACATTTCATTTCTCTTCTACCTTTCCACTGTAGAAGAAGCAAATCTGTGATCTTCTTTATTTCTCCTACACTCATCTTGCATTTAGGAAAACGCTATTAAATTGAATCTTTGCACCATGATATGAATTAAACAAACACACAACACTCCAAATCTTCCATAGAGCTTTGAATGTACATTCAACATATCTCAATGCTGAGACATGGAAATTCAAATGTGGTACTGGAGTTCCATTCAAACTCAACAGTTCTTTCTTTTTTTTAACTAATTAAGTTTACTGGTACACTTAAAATATAGGCATAATGATGACATTCATCATAGGGAATTTGTACCTGTACATGATATATCTTGATTCTACTTTTTCCCATTCCCCTCCCCTCCCTTCAGTTCCTCTCTCCTTCCTTATTTATAAAAGCTTTGTTTCCAATTTTTTTATTTTCTCATTTTTTTCTTTTCTTTTCCTTTCTGCCCCCCTACTCCCTCCCTAGTTCCCCTTCTTATTTGAGCATTTTCTTCCTATTTTACAATATCTATTATACATTTTGGTCCTTATTCACATTTCAGTTTCTTGCACCACAGAAACAATGGGATATTTACACAAGTGTGTCCGATTTATTTCAGTTAGGAGTAGGGTCTTAAGGTGCACCCATTTACTAGAAATGGCTGAAGTTTACCCTTTATTGCTAAAGAGTAATCCATCACACAAAAAGCAATATGTTTCTTATCCATTCATCTATTGATGGGCATTTAGAGTATTTCCAAGAGTCAGCTATTACAAACTGGAGTGGAGGCTGTAAACATGGGTGTGCATATAGTGCTGTGGTAAGATGCTTTTAATTCTTTAAGGATGATACATACCAAAAAGGAGAATAGTTGGGTCAAATGAAGCCACTAGTTTTAGTTTTTTGAGGAATCTCCAGACTGATTTCCATTAGTGGTTCTACGAGTCTGCACTCTCACCAACAGTGGAGAAGGGTTCTTTTTTCCCCACAGCCCAACCAACATTTGTTATTCCTTCAATTCTTGATGTCATTTTTTTCTGGAGTGAGAAGGAATCACAGTACTATTTTAATTCGCAACAGCCAGTGATGTTGAAAATTTTTCATGTTTTTATTTGCCATTTGTCCTTCATCGGAGAAGTATCTATTCATATCAGATGCCCATTTTTGGACTGAGTCTACATTTGGTGGGTATGTTATTTTTTAAATTCTTCGTATATTCCGGACATTAGTCTTTAGAGGAACAGCTGACAAATTTTTTTCCCTGTCTAGGTTGTCTGTTCACTCTGTTCATGATTTCTTTTCTTAGGCAAAAGAATTTTAGCAATATGTGAACCCAGTTGTTAATTGTTTGTAGTATTTCCTGTGCAGTGAGGGTTATATTCATAGTCTTTGCCTGTACCCATGTCTTCAAGAATTCTACCTGTTCTCTCATCTAGCAGATTTAGTGTTTCTGTTTTAATATTCGAATCTTTGATCTAGTTTGATTTTGACTTAGTGCATGGTGAAAGACATGGTTCTAGCTTTAGTCTTCAGCATATGGAAAGCCAGTTTTTCCACTAACTAAAAAGGTTATGTTTCTTCCAGTGAAGGTGTACAGACCCTTGTCAAAGACAAGGTGTTTGAGTGTGTTTAGAGTTTCTGCATCTTCTAATCTGTTCCATTGATCCTAGGGTTTTGTGTTTTTTTTTTTTTGTAGTCATTGTTCTTTTTTTTTTGTAACACTACAATTTTTTTTAACCATAATACTTTGTAGTATAACTTCAAGCCAGTGATTGTGATGCCCCCTGCCTTGCCTGTATTTCTCAGAATTGCTTTTGCTATTCTAAGTTTCTTCTAGCTCCAAATGAAAGATTGTTTTTTCTAATTCTATGAAGTACGATATTGGGATTTTAGTTGGGATTTCATTAAATCTGTATAACAATTTTGAGATTATGGTCATTTTCACTATGTTGGTTCTTCTAGTCCAAAGTAAGAAATGTTGTTTTATTTTCTGATATCCTCTTCAATCTTCTTTTTCAGAATACTGTAACTTCAAATGCAGAGAACTTTTACTTGTTTTGTTAGATTGATTCCTAAGTATTTCATTTGTTTGATGCTTTTGTGAAATGTGTGGTTTCTCTAATTTCTCTCTCAGTGAATTTGTTGTTTGTGTACAGTAACACTATTCATATTTGAGTGCTGATTTTGTATCCAGCTATGCAACTAAATTTGGTTATTAGATCTAGGAGTCTTTTGATGGAGTTTAGGGGGTCCTTCTATGTAGAGTATCATGTCATCTGCAAACAATGATAACTTGACTTCTTTCTTTCCTATTTTTATTCCTTTTATTTCTTTCTTTTGTTTTATTGCTGTGCCTCATATTTCCAGAACTATATTGAATAAAATGGTAATAGTGAACATCTTTGTATTGTTACTGATTTTAGAGTGAAAACTTCCAATTTTCAACCGTTTAGTATGATGTTGGCTATTGGTTTATCATAGATGACTTTTATCAGATTGAGAAAAATGCCTTCTATTCCAATTTACTGTAGAGTTTTTATTATGAATGGATGTTGGACTTTGTTAAATGCTTTTTTCTGTGCCTATTGAGAAGATCATATGATTTTTGTCCTGGGCTCTATTGATACAGTTTATTGTCATATTTATTGATTTGCATGTTGAACCATCCTTGCTTTCCTGGAGTGAATCCTCCTTGGTCATGATGAATAATCTTTGTGGCAATTTACTACATTTTGTTTGAAAGTATCTTACTGAGGATTTTTGCATCTATGTTCATTATGGAAATGGGTCTATATTTCTCTTTTTTTGGTTGAATTCTTCTCTGGTCAATGTAATACTTGGTTCCAGGAATGACTTTGGGAGTATTGTTTCCCTTTCAATTTCATTAAAGAGTTTGAGGAGTGGTGGCATTAACTATTGTCTGAATTTCTTGTAGAATTCATCAGTGAACTCATTAGGACCTGGGCTTTTCTTTGTTGGTAGGTTTTCAATTACTTCTTCAATTTCATTGACAGATAGTGGGTATTTAGAATATTTATATCATCTAGATTCAGCTATGGTAATTTGTATGTATCTAGGAATCTGTTCATTTCTCCTGTGTTTCCATCTTATTAGAATATCAGTTTTTTGAATTAGGTTTTGATAGTCTTCTGGATTTGTACTGCATCTGTTGTGGTTTCACCCTTTTCATTCCTAACTGCATGGACTTGGGTCTTTTCTTACCTCTTTGTAATAAGGTTGTCTAGGGTTTTGTTAATTTTATTTAATCTTTCAAAGAAATGATTATTCTATTAATTGCTCATTTGTATTGTTTTCTTAGTCTCAATTGTATTAATTTCTGCTTTGATTTATGTAATTTTCTCCTCCATACAATCTTTGTGCGTTAGTTGTTCTTTTTTTCCAGAAGTTTGAGGTTTAACATTAAGCTCTTTATTTGAGCCTGCTCTGTTTTCCAGATGTAAGCATTTGCTGCTATAAATTTCCCACATAGAAGTGTTTTCATTGTGTCCCATAAGTTCCAGTATGTTTTACTGACCTTATGATTTAATTGAAGAAAATCTTTAATCTCATCTGTGATCTATTGGTTGTTCAGGAAGGTGTTATTTCATTTCCAAATATTTATGTAGTTTTGTGGTTTCTTTTGCTATTGATTTCTAATTTCATTGTACAGTGTTGTGATAATATGCATAAGATAATTTAAATTCCTTAGTATTTACTTAAACATGTTCTGTGAGCTAGTATGTGGTCTATTTTGGAGAATGTCCTATGTACAACTGAGACAAATGTATATTTTGATGTTGGGTGGAACACTCTCTAAATGTCTACTAAGTCCATTTGTTCAAAAGTTTGATTCATTTCTGGTATTTTTATGTTCTTTTTTTGTCTAGTTGATCTATTTGTAAGAGTGGAGTATTGAGGTCTTCCATTATAATTGTGTTATTGATTATTTGATTTTTCATGTCTGTTAATATTTGTTTTACATCGTTTTATGTGCCAGTACTTGGTGATGTGTATTTATGATTGTTAGCTATTCCTCTTGGAGTTTTCCTAAAACTAGGATGTAGTGACCTTCTTTGTCTCTTTTGATCAGTCTTTAACCCAATAGATCATATCACTCAGTGAATAAAGGAAAGGAAAATAATAATAATGCTCTACCTGAGCCCAAAGAATTACATATGTCTACTTCTGGAAATTAAAATGTTTAAAAGCACCTAGGTGATCAAAACTGTATACCCGTTAGTTGAAGTCTCAACACAAACTCACTGTATGCGCTCAATTTTCCTGCAGTTCTTTACTTTATCTATACCTAAGAGCTTGCAATTCTTAAGTCAATATTGATATTTTGAGACTTGGAATGTATTGCTGCCCCTTGACATGGATGCCTTTTCCTGGAATAACCGATATTTAGGAGACAGCTCTGTGTATGCCTGCCTCATTGCAGGGGCTAACTTCCATGCATACGCACAACTTTATTGCCTTCAAAGTCCCGTTGTACCCTCAGGGCCTCTTTCAGTCCACTTGGTAATTCTTCAGTTAATCTGTTGCATAGCTTTTTATCCCTCTGTGGTAGTGATTTGAGATTCTTTACCATCCCTTATATTTCACCTTTTCTTATTTCTCTTTTAGTATTTGTCACATATTCTATATGATAGTTCCAAAAGATTGCATCTGAGTTTTGTCCACAGATGTCTATTTAATAGACTGTCTAACAAAATGTGCATATTCAGTTGGAATCCTGTACATATCCATGCATATCTCATGCATTTAAAATGTGCACTGGATACTCATACTTTTTAAAAAGCCTGAAAACTTAAGAATGTGAAAACTAAGGATTGATTTTTGAGATAGATGAGGGTGCATAAACATAATCTATCACTTTCTTCAGGTTTAGCGAATTGACTATCATGAAACAGCATTCATCAATAATTCCAAACAAATCACTGTATTTAGAAAAGAAGGTCAAAGAGCAGAAATTCCAATTTCTCTGTGAGTTGAGTAGTATTAGCTGATTGACAGAATCAGATAGTAACATGAAAACCACAGCAGAATTTATCAGACAAAGTCACTCTTTGTCAACATATGAAAGTATTTTCTTTGAGATGAAAGGGATGGTTTAGGCAAAAGATTTTTCATTTCCTTTGCTTTTAGAAAATTATTCTATTCATCACTTGTCCATAGACATACTTTTAAAATAATTTATTTTAGTTGGCGTTGATTAGCCCCTCAGTGTTCTGTGTGTCTTATGGGTTAATAAACTAAATTTCTGGAATAAAGATCATCTTTTTTATTATTGTACACTTGATTCTTGATTCAATGAAAAATACTAAAAATGAAGTATGGAGTTTTTCTATATTTCCATATAGGTCTCTCAGTGAATCATTTTTTCTTTAATTCATATAAGTAAGAAAGTTACTTTATATGCTAAGAATGTGCTCTTCATAAAAGATTTTGCCCTTTACAATTTTAGGGAGAACCCATTAATATTGGTTTTTCTATTTCAAATGACTGCAAATAAAATTTAATGTATATTCATTACATAGTGCTTATGTACTCTTCAGTGTGATGTGATTACTTACAAATAGAATGCTTCAATTAGTGGTAACTACCAAATAAGAATAAATATTCCAATGTCTTTTTTTTTCTCAACCTGGATGACTGGTCACAAGGCGTGGTCTCCCTGTCACTAAGGCCAATAAAGTGCTCGCCTCTGGTGAACGCTGCATATGCCAGCATCCTCCGTAAGCCTCCAGCTGAACATTTTTAAGTGCTAGTACTTGTTAGAGTTTAATTATAAAATCTGGCCCAATGGCTCGTATATTGCAGGTTAAAATCCCACTATAAAAATACTCTTGACTGAGGCATAGGAAAGTGACCGGATTATAAGATCACTAAACTCTTTAATGAGTTAATCCATTGTTAAATTCATAGCTGAATGGGCTACAAGAGATGAGGCCCAATTGGAGCAAGTAGGTCACTAGGTTTTGCCTTTGAAGGATACAGCCTCTCCCCTCACCCTTCCTCTTCCTCTGGCTTTTCTGTGGTCTTTCCCTCTCTCTTTGCTTCCTGGTTGGCATGAGATGAGCAGTTTTCCTCTGTCATGACCTTCTGTTACAATGTCCTACATTGAAGCCAGCTGACCATGGACAGAAACCTTTGAAATGATGACTCAAAATCAATATTTTATCCCTTAAGTTGTATATGCCCAGTATTTTGCATATAACATTAAGTTGTATTTATGCCCATTACTAATAATAGAAACATGACTAACACAGTACTTTTTGAATTATTAGAATTTATGATATGCCTATATCTACCATATTTGTAATTTATCTAGTAGAACTATCAACTCTTTATATGTGGATTCTGTATCAGTGGATCTATCAACTATGAATCAAAAACATTTAAAGCAAGCGTTACATATATACTGAATATGTAGTGTACTTTTGTCTTATTATTTTTAAACAATATGGTATAACAACCATTTGCATAGCAGTTATATAGACATTATGACTCATATAGAGGCAATTTATAATATATAGGAGGATGTGTATAGGTTATATACAAATGCTATGCCATTTTATATAAAACACTCAAACATGCCTGGATTTTATAATCTCTGTAAGTCCTAAAACAAATCTTTTTTATGGATATTGAGGAATGACTGTACACTCTCTAATGCCTTAAAGGATGACCAATGTAACAACATGGATTTTTAAGAAATTAGTCCCTATCAAAAGACCATTTCCAATTAAAGGAAATATAATTATAATACCTGTCTACAGGGACTACTTGTCCTTTCCTACATCATTTCCATCCAGAGTAGTGGAGAAATGGAATGAGCTGATAAAAATAACCTGAAGTGCTCACTTCATGTGCCCTCTGAAATTCAGTGTCCTTTTAGAGGTAATCACTTTATAGTATCAATATCTTGTGCATGGAGATGTTTCCAAAAATGGGAGAATACCAGGCTCAATCTTCACATCACCTTTCCCTATTTCTTGCAGAAATGATGGCACTCGTACTGAAATTTAGGCTATGCAAAATTGGAGTACACGTTTCAAGAGGAAGGTGTCTTTCACAAGAGCACACATTATGAGGTTCACTGAGCCTGAAACTATGATTATCATATACTTCTTTGAGATATGTGCTGGCCAGTGGACTAATAATCAAAGAAATGAATTAAGATATGGATAAAATAATTGAGTCTAATATAAAAAAGACTGCTACAGAACTAGAAAAAAATCAATACAAAGGGAATTTTCAGGATTTATCTCCTGATGTTTCCTAGTTAGTGACTATGATAAGCAGGCAAGCACAGTAAGGGCAGACTTAAGTAATGATTCCAATTCGTTGGACATAAGGTCAAGGCTAGTAAGTTTGCTGTGTTAAGGAATGACTTTGTATGACAGATATCTAGATTGAGTGATGGTAAAAGGAAATGTTTAATGTGAGTTACTGACTTGGACCTGTTGCAGTATAAGGAGCTCCATCTTGTTCTGCTATCCTTTCTATAGTCAAGAGTTTTGCAGATTTTGTGCTTAACCACTACTTTAAAGGTTCTGTGATGAATAGTGCTTTATTTGGAATAGAAGCAATTTTCACAGGTCACATGACAGGATAGGATGTATTCTATGCCCTATTGTGTTCCTCTTGCTTCCAGTATGTCTGCTACAGTTAAGTGCCCAGAGCAATAATCAGACAATGTGTCACCTCAGTGACATTTCATATCTTTGATCAGGACACATCTGATACTGCCTAGTTCATCCAATTTGATTCATGTGCCAACATGGATATATACATTTGAGGAAATGCTTACTTGAGTTGTTTTTGAAAAATTAGAAATTCGAAATGTTGGCTAAGTCTCTGGAGATGACAATTTTAAGATTTCTTCAACACAGCTCCTTAGGTATTTCTCAGATGAATTAATTCCTAGTTATGCAGGGCAAGATTAAGTTTAATCATGTAATTATTGGTTGTCTTAGCTCTTCTTGTATTTTATGTACCATGTTTTCTGCTTCTTTTCCTTAAGATAACAACAAATAAAGAACTAAAGGATAAAATCTTGTCTGAAATGCACCTAATTGGGTAACACAGTGGATGAACCTGCTGTAATTGAACAAATATCTTAAATTGATGGCAATGAATTTCAAAATCTTCTTAAATTGATACAGAGTTTAAATAAAGGAGACATATTATGATCTAAGTGTATCCCAATATTATAAATTAGCTAAACATTAAAAAATATCAATGAATGCATGAATTAATTAATGTTTAATTATTTGCAAAAAAAAATCTTACTTCCCTTCAATTAAAACATGATTTCATGAATTATTGGCACCCAGACCTCAGAGTATTGGACTATAAATTAGAATTCATAATTGGGATTTTTATAAGGTGAGTTTAATAAATTTAAACATGTTATTTTGGTAATATTTTAGTGGTATTCTGTTAAATTTATGAAAATGAATTTTACTAAGTCAAGACCACTTTGATCAAAGTCCTCTGTGAAAACTCCTAAGATTCACTGTGGAAATGGAATTAATGGCATACTCACTATGTCTTATCCGAGTCACTTATCATTGATTGAAGCTAACATGAAACAAAGAAATATACATGATTTGCTTATACTATCTGAATAACTGTGACCACCAAAGGAGGCATGGATAAATAAAAAGTAAATTCTGGTTAATTGTGGACACACCACATAGAAGTTATGGGGCAGCCTACATCACTGTTTCCAGAATGGGTAACAAGAAATTTGCTCT
>RJWT010056006.1:0-10048 GCA_004365215.1 Cuniculus paca
TCAATCAAGCAATGGAAGCACAAACTATTCTTTTGAATGAGCTAACAGATTAGTAGTATAGTTATCTGTCTTGTGTACATATACATACATGTATATAGGTATGTATACCTATATACATATAATCTTTTTCTTTCTTCCTTTTCTTCTTTCCCATATCTCAGTTGCTCTTTCCTTTTGAGTACTTTCTTTCCTTTTCATTATCACAATATCTATTTTTTTTTTGGCACTGGGTATCAAACTCACAGCCTCATGCTTGCCAGGCAGGCACTTAGGCTGCTGAGCTAAATCCCCAGCCCTTGTGTTTTTGAGATAGAGTCTCACTATGCCATTCAGGCTGACCTTGAGCTCACTTTGTAGTGCAGGCTGGTCTCAAACTCACAATGATCCTCCTGTCTCAGCCTCCTGAGTGCTGGGATTACAGGCATGTGCCACCAGGCCTGGCTTCTATTGTACATTTTGGATCTTATTACTTTTTCAGCTTCTTTTTACACTAGGGAGAAAATACAATATTTACAAATGTGAGTTTGATTTATTTCACTTATGAGTATGGTCTCAAGTTGCATTCATTTACCTATAACAGCCTCAAGATTATCCTTCTTTATAGCTGAGTAATATTCCATTGTATAAAAATACCACATCTTTTTTATCCATTCTGTCGTCAATGGGCATTTGAGTTGTTTCCAAGATTTAGCTATTACAAATTGTACTGCTACAAATGTGAATGCACATATATTGCTGTAGCGTGGTGTTTTCAATTTTTCTGTGAAAATACCCAGAAGGGAAATAGCTGGATTGAATAGGACTTCCTATCCTATTTTTTTAGGAATCTTCGTACTGATTTCCACAGTGGTTGTATCAGTCTACACTCTCACCAACAGTGGGGAAGAGTTCCTTTTTCTCCACAGCCCCATCAACATTTGTTATCAGTTGATTTCTTGATACCAGCCATTCTTTCTGGAGTTAAATGAAATCTCAATGTTCTTTCTTTTAATTTGCATTTATCAAATAATCAGTGATGTTGAACATTTCTTCATGTATTTATTTGCCATTTGTATTTCTTCATCTGGAAAGTATGTATTCATCTCAAATGTCCATTTTTGGATTGAGTCTTTGAATTTGGGGGGCCTGATGTTTTTCAATTCTTTATATGTTCTAGATATAAGTCCTTTGTCTGAGGGACAGCTGGTTTAAATTCTTTCCCATTCTGTGGGTTTTCTTTTCACTCTGTTGATTTCTTTTGAAGTGCAAAAACATTTAATAAGATGAGATCCCAGTTGTTGATTCTTTGAAGTACTTCTTGTGTGGTTTGCATTTTGTTCGTGAACTCTTTGCCTGCCCCTATGTCTTCAAGACTTCTAACTACCTTTTCTTCAAGTAGATTTAGTATTTCTGTTTTAATATACAGATCTTTGATCCATTTGACTTTAGTTTAATGCATGGTGATAGACGTGGGTCTAGTTTCAGTCTTTGACATGTGAAAACCCAATTTTTCCAGCACCAATTATTACACAAGCTATCAGACTGCAGGGGAAGAGAACAAGTATCCACCAATAAGCAAGCCCTCCCTGCAAACCAGTACCATGCATGAACCACCACCAGCAGGAGAACAGCCACACCCCAGTCTTTCCCCATGAGTCAGCATCATTCACGGACTTAGGTGAAGAGGACAAGTATTCACCAAGAAGCAAGCTGTCCCTGTGAGCCAGCACCATGCAGGGGCCACTGCTGGAGGGGTGACAACCAGACCCCAGCCTCTCCCTGTGATTCAGCACCATTCACAGACCACAGAAGAGAACAAGGATTCACCAAGAAGCAAACCCTCCCTGTAAATCAGCACCATGTGTGGGCTGCTGCCAGAGGGGAGACAGCCAGTCCTCAGCCCCTTCTGATGTGCAGGCTGGGAAATAAGAAGAGCCAACCCCCCACCGCCTGGAAGTGACTGGCTTCTCCGGAGATAACACAGGCTATGATGATAACTATTGAGGTGAAATGCAATTTGATGCTTGTGGTGTTTTACTGACTTTGCAGGTCTAGGGCTGGTGGTCTAATCATCTATTCAGAGGGTGATGGTATGCAGTGAGGCATCTATAGTGGTAGCCATTGTTGATTCCCTAATTTGAAGTCCTGTGTCATTTTCATTGTTTTGTTGATTTGGCGTGAGTAGCTATTTCAAAGATAGCAAGATATATTATGGTAGCCATTTTGGATTTCTATTGTCTTGTTTTGAAGTCCTTTAGTGCATTCATTGTTTTGTTTTTATTGGTTCTATTCTGTTCTGTTTTGTTTGATTTTTACTATGTCTGAAGGTATGGGCAGCTATTTTGAAGACAAGAGGCATTATGGTAACTATTATTGATTTCACATTGTTTGAAGTCCTGTGTCACAGTGGTTTGTTTTGATTGATTTTATTTTATTTTGCTTGGTTTTATCCTCTTTAAAATAAAATTTAAAAGGTGCTATCTTTCTTCCAGTGAATGTGTTTAGCACTTTTGTCAAAGATAAGGTGGCTGAGTGTCATTATAGTTGTGTCAGAATCTTCTAATCTGTTCCATTGATCCTCAGGTCTGTTTTTTTTTTTTTTTGCCAATTTCATGCTGATTTTATCAGAGTAGCTTTGTAGTGTAATTTCAAGTCAGGGATTGTGATGCCTCCTGCCTTGCCTTTGTTGCCCAGGATTGCCTTTGCTATTCTAGGTCTCTCCTATTTCCAAATGAATTTTAGGTGTTTCTCTATATCTGTAAGGTATGTTAATGGTATTTTGATTGGCATTGCATTAAATCTGTGTAACAGTTTTGGGAGTATAGCCATTTTTACTGTGTTGCTTCTTTCTATCCAAGAGCAAGAGATATCTTCCCATTTTCTGACATCCTCTTCAATCTCCTATTTTAGAGTACTATAGTTTTCAATGTATAGCTCTTTTACATCCTGTGTTAGGTTGATTGCTAAATATTTCATTTTTTGAATGCTATTGTGAAAGCTGTTATTTCCATAATTTCTCTCTCAATGAGTTTGTTCTTTGTGTACAGGAATGCTATTGATTTTTGAGTGTTGACTTCATATCCAGCTAAACTGCTGAATTTTCTCATTAAGTCTATTAGTCTTTTGATGGAGTTTTTGGGGTCTTATATGTAAAGCATCATTTTATGTGCAAATAATGGTAGTTTAACTTCTTCCTTTCCTTATCCATGTTCCTTTAATTTTTCTCTCTTGTCTATTACTCTGGCTAAAGTTTCCAGAGCTATATTGAATAGGCATGGTGATAATGGGCATCCTTCTCTTTTTTCCTGTTTTTAGAGTGACAGCTTTCAGTTTTTGTCCATTTAGTATGATGTTGGCTGTTGGTTTGTCATACATGGCTTTTATCAGACTGAGTTAAAGACCATCTATTTCAATTTTCTGTAGGGTTTTTATTATGAACAACCATTGGACTTTATCAAAAGCTTTTTCTGCATCTATTGAGATGATCATGTGATTTTTGTCTTTGTCTCTGTCGATGTGGTATATTACATTTATTGATTTGTGTATGTTGAACCATCCCTGCATTCCTGGGATGAATCCCACTAGGTCATGATATGTAATCTTTTTGATGATTTGCTGCATTGTATTTGCTATTATTTTATTGAGAATTTTTGCATTAATGTTCATTGAGATTGACCTATAGTTCTCTTTTTTGGTTGGGTTTTTCTCTGGTTTTGGTATCAGAGTAATACTTGCCTCCAGGAATGAGTTATGGAGAATTTCTTCCTTTTCAATTTCATTAAAGAGTTTGAAGAATATTGGCACTAAATCTTCTCTAAATTTCTTGTAGAATTCATCTGTGAATCCATCAGGGCCTAGTCTTTTCTTTGTTGGTAAGTTTTTAATCACATTTTCAATTTTAGTAACTGGTATTGTTATTGAACATTTTTATATCTTCTTGATTCTGTTTTGGTAATTCACATGTTTCTAGGAATCTGTCCATTTCCTCTGTGTTTTCCAGCCTATGTGATTAAAGATTTTCAAAGTAGGTATTCATGATCTTCTGAATTTCCTCAGAGTCTGTATTAACTTCACCCTTTCCATTTCTCACTGCATGAATTTGAGTTTTTCTTTTTCTTGATAAGGTTGGTGGGGTTTATCAACTTTATGTATTCTTTCAAATAACCAAGTCTTTGATTCAATAATTCTTTGTATTGTTTTCTTAGTCTCAATTGTATTAATTTCTGCTCTGATCTTTATAATTTCCTCCCTTCTATGAACTTTGGGCTTGACTTGCACTTCTTTTTCTATAAACTTGCAGTGCAGCATTAGGTTATTTATTTGTGCTCATTCTGTTTTCCTGATGTGAGAATTCATTGCTGTATATTCCCCTCTTAGGACCACTTCTATTGCATCCCACTGGTTTCGGTATGTTGTATCTGCATTTTCATTGAATTGTAGATATTTTTTAATTTCTTCTTTAATTTCATCTATAACCCATTGGTTGTTCAGGCAGGTGTTATTTAATTTCCATGTGTTTGTGTAGGCTTTGCAGTTTCTTTTGTCATTAATTTCCAATTTCAGTGCACTATGATCAGAAAATATGCATGGGATAATTTCAATACTTTTGCATTTACTTTAACACATTCTGTGGGCTAATATATGGTCTATTTTAGAGAATGTCCCATGTGCACCTGAGAATAATGTGTATTCTGATGTTGTTGGGTAACACACTCTGTAAACATCTAGTAAGTGCATTTGTTCACAAGTTTTGGAGGACACAAATTTTAACCTGGCTCCCCCCCCAAGAAAAATCTTACAGATACTGTTCTAATATTCCACAGAATATGAACCCATAAGAAAGAAATTTTTTAAAAAAGACAAAATATGCAATGAAAAGGGCAACCCATGACAAGATTGACATGAGAGCAGTAAGAAGCAACAGCCAACAGAATGACATCTTCCCAGACTTTCAAATATTAGAAATATCAGAAAGAAACTATGAAATAGAGGTAATAATGTGCTCCAAGTAATGAAAGAGAAGTCTGAGAATAAGAACAAGGAACAACAAAAACATTTTTAAAAATTCTGATCACAATCATGTGTTCTGTAATGGCATTTCTGTAAACAACAGCTCATATACATGACTGTGACTAAGTGACATGAGCAGTGTATTAGATACTTTTCTAATTGCTAATACAAAATACCCAACCCCCACAAGTTAAGGGAGGAAAAGTTTATTTTGCTCACAGTTTGTAGAAGTTTCAGTTCATAGTTGGCTGGTTCCAAGGCAGGGTGGCTTGACAGAGGGGCATCACAGAGAGAAATAGTTTATATTGGGCATATAAGGTAGCAAAAGCAAGCAAGCAACAATAGCACTTTCTGCCCCTCATATTCTATCTAGACTACCCGACTTAGATTGCATGTGCCAAACCAATCAACAGACTAATTTAGTAATCACACACCTTTAATACCAGCATCACATGCTCCAGAAAAAAGCCCCATCTCTGATTTATGAGGATTTGGAGGACATCTAGACACAAGCCATAGCAGAAACCATCCCAGCTCATGGGTGAATGTACTGTGATGTTCACACAACAGTGCAACCCCAAATGTTCCCTGACTGTATTCCCAGCAAAATCCTAATTTGAAAATGGGATGTCTATAAATAGAAAATAAAGTTAAAATAATATACAAGTTAAACAGAAGACTGAATAAAATTAAAAGATATCTAGTAAACATAAGATAAATCTGAAGAAATTACATAGAATACAGCACAAAGAAATGAGATGGGAGTATAACAAGCTAAAAAGCAAAGTAAAATGAGAAAGCCCTTATGTCTAGTTGAAAGAGGAGTTCTAGAAGGAGAAAGGAGGAAGAACCAAAAAGAGACAATATTCAAAGGAAAATGGCAGAGAATTTATCAGAATTGCTGAAAAACAACCAAGGACAGAGTTCCAACAAATCCCAAGCAGGATAAATGGAAAGAAAATAATTTCCAGATTATTGTGGAAGTTGAGAAAACCATCAATGAGAGGCTATAAAAACAGATAAAGACAAAAAAGAAATCACCTCAAAGGAATAAAAATTAGAGTTACAGTAGTGTTTTCTATGATGCTAAGGGGGTAAAGCAGTAGAATAGTATTTTCAGTGTGCCAAGGAAAAAAGTTAATGATCGAAAATTATACAAGTGATTAAAAAAAAACTCACAAGGATCAGAGTAAAATAAGATATTTTAATGCACAGTAAAGCAAGTATAGACACTCAAAAAGAAAGTCTAAAGGGCTCACTACTTCAGGCTCAGAAAAAAAAGAACCAAAATGGAAAGTTTGAAATGCAAGAAGTGGTGAGCAAACACATTTGTAGATAAATAAGTTCAAATATTGACTAACTAATAATTATTTGTGATTTTTAAAATTAGAAAGCAATACAGAACTAATGTACTCAAACTAGCATGTAAAGCCAGGGAAGCAATTTATTTATTTATTTATTTATTTATTTATTTATTTATTTATTTTTGCAGCACTGGGGATTGAACTCACGATCTTGCGCTTGATGGGCAGGCACTTAGACCTCTGAGCTAGATCCCCAGCCCTGTTTTTTTGAGACAGGGTCTCACTATGCCGTTCAGGCTGGCCTTGAGCTCACTTTGTAGCCCAGGCTGGTCTCGAACTCACAACAATCTGCCTGTCTCAGCCTCCCGAGTGCTGGGATTACAGGCGTGAGCCACCATGCCCGGCCAGGGAAGCAATTTATATAGCTTTATAACCTTATATTTTTCAGGAATGGGTAAAACACTAAGCTTAAGTTTCATTAAATATTTAGATTAACTTCACAAGAATAAATAAAGGTTGAAATATTCAGACACCAGAATAGGAAAAAAACTGAATGAAGAAAAAATCCTTTAAAGAAAAGGAAAGTGTTGCTCAATTGTATGTTTGTCACACTATCTTGTGGGATTGTGTCACTCTGTCATTGAGATATACATGAAACATTTCTGTCATATAATGATATATATATATAACATATCTTTCAGCTCCAGGTGGAAAGAAAAAGTTTTGTTCATTTTGGGAGATTTTATTTATGAGTGAACAGATAATTTTGTGTCTATTATATTTTCATTTTTGCTTTTGCTGCTAGGAAGCCTAACCCAAACACTGGCCTCCACCTTGATGTTGGAACCAGGTCATGTGTCTCTTTCTAATGGTGCTCTCCCACCTTCATCATCTAACATCTATTTTTGTTTTTCCTGATTGACTTTTTCTTTTCGTTTATGTTATATGTCTAAACACACTGCAGAACAAACTATGTGAGAATAAATAAATGTATAATTGAATGGATCAATGCATAAATATAAAATGATTGAAGCAAACAGAAGGTTAAAATGTAGAAATTAACAAGTATTTCTTTTGCTCTTTTGTCACTTCATCAATGAGAGCACAGGGAGTGTGGTGTGCATTAATCTACCCACTTTAAATCTGTTTATCCAGTGCTAGAATTCCAAGTCATTTGTCTATGCTTGAGGCTTTTAGTAGCTGTTAATAGTGTAAACCACTGACACAGAAAGCAAAATCTAACCTGCATAATTCTAAGAAATAATCTAAACTGAGCCTTGTAATCCCAGCTATTTGGAACAATGAGGTAGACTGATCACAAATTTGAGGCCAGACTGGGCAATTTATTGATTTAGCAAGACTCTGTCTCTCTCAGTCCCTCTATCACTGTTTCTCTGACTCCATGTCTTTGATTCTCTGTCTATCTCTCTCACACTCTCACTCTGTCTCTGTCTCTGTCTCTCTCTCTCTCTCTCTCTCTCTCTGTATATATATATATATATATATATATATATATAGTTTCTTTGTTTTTCCTTTGAAATAGGATCTTGCTAAGTCACTAAATTGCTCAGGCTGCAATTGTAACTCAATGCTTCCTGGTTTCAATCCCCAGTATTGTTAAAAGAAAGAGAAGGAGCCAGGCATGGTGGCTCATGCCTATAATCCCAGCACTCAGGAGGCTGAGACAGGTGGATCATTGTGAGTTCGAGACCAGCCTTGGCTACAAAGTGAGCTCAAGGCCAGCCTGAATGGCATAGTGAGACCCTGTCTCAAAAACACCAGGGCTGGGGATCTAGCTCAGTGGTCTAAGCGCCTACCCGGTGCCGAAAAAAAAAAAAAAAAGGAGAAGGAGAGGGAGAAAGGGGGAGGAAAAGGGGCAGGGAGGAAAAGAAGAAGAAAGAAATTGTGAAAAAAAATTGCTACAGTGCCAACATTTCTAAGGCTACTAGTAATTCTAAATATGCTAACATGTATTTATTCTTTGTTCATCATTTATGAACACTTTTTTCCCCCAAATATAATTGTGATTTGTAAGGAACCTTCACTCCTTTGACATTATGAAACAGTTGAATTTGTTATGAGATTTCATCTTTCTTGATTCAGTTTATGCTAAAAATAAGATCCCTTCTTGGAGCAATTTCACTCAAAAAATCAGTGGAGACATTCAAAAGAACATAAAAAATAAAATGGAGATTAAATAAAGCAAAAATGACATTTGAAGACTACAGTGTAGGTGTCACATGGGAAGAAGACAGCAATGGGATAATCTCAAGAACTAGGCTATGAAGCAAACAGTTCTTTGCCAGCTAAGCACACAAAATGAGCCAAAACAGTCTGTGGCCACATATTATAGGTACATAGACTTGACTTTCACCCACCTTGATTAAAAATATGCATTTAAGGAAAGAAGAGGTCAATCAGAAAGGGACTTGAACAGTCATGAAGTTTGCAAATGGGTGGAAAGGGTAGAGCCAGAAAGGCCATGTTTGGCAGTGGACACATGATAACTATCCAGGGAAGGCTTTTCTGGCCCCTAGCACTATCCTACTGGTCCAAAAGACAGGACCACATGGGAAAAAAATGGATGTATCTGGTAATTATAAGCCAATTCCTTAAAACATACCTTTCATTTCTTGAAAAGTAGCTTTCTGTTAAATGGGCCTCCTTGCCATTTGTCTAAAAAAATGTGCTTCCCTGGTTGATGCTAATATCCACCTTGTAAAACAGATCTTGTCTTTCAGTGACAGCTCAGGCATTGGCAAGAAAAGACTTTTCACTCTCTAGAGCTGAAACTTTGTCTTTGGTCTGGCATTTTTGCCTTGGAAAGAAGCACTTTTCTTTGGAGCCAGACTTCCAGTCTTCCTGTAACAATTGACCTCTCCAGATTCCTTCTTCATAAGCACTGACAACCAACAATTGTTTACTAAAGAAGATGTAGCAAGGGATGACACCCTAGTCAGTATGCTTGAGTTTTTTAGTTGTCCAGATAATAGTTTCAGTTATAGTTCCTGTTACTTTCATTTCTTAGAAGTATTTGGTCACTACAATACATATTATAAGAGCCAATTCCCAATTGACAAACTATTCTGCCTCTGTACTTCCTGCTTGCTTAGACCATATAAGCCCTAGACCACCTGAGATCAGGGCATGATATTTTGGGAATGGTCCCGATCAGTGCCCATTGATGTAAATAAATTTGCCTCCAAATCCTTGGTGACATTTTGATGTTTGTGTTTGCTATTGTATCTGGTGCTTCAGCCAGGAAGATCAACCATGCTGAAATCTTTGGTCACTGGTTGTAGCCCTCACAGATGGAGCTAGGACTTCTCCATGTCCCAACAGGAAGGTGTGCCCTTGAGGTTTCTTGAGTCTCTCTGGAGGTCTGGAGGATTTCTGGTTCCCTAAGTAGTTCACATTGGACCCCAAAGGGAGGAGGATGCAGTCTGCCCATCTGTGTGTCTATCTGCCTGCCTGCCTGTCTGATTCTGGTAAGACCCCCAGGAATGCAACAGTTAGTCTGTTTGTCAGTCCTGCTCAGCAAGTGGAAGGGGAGTCTCAACAACTCTTACTAATCAGGACTACCCTTAGGGAAGGGTTTTGGAGTGTTTAACTTCTGAGTGCCTGCTGAATGAATGTGTGAGTGGACCTGGCAGCATAAGCAATAGGTTGCTTCATCTGTGTGCCAAGAGTGGGTGCCTGATTGAGCCCCTACCTTCAGTTCTGTGGTGATTGACAAATGGCATAATAGAGGCCTC
>RJWT010056007.1:0-10096 GCA_004365215.1 Cuniculus paca
TTAAAATGATCACTATTTATTCCGACATCATTCTAAAGACCAATATATTCCACAAATTTCAGAAAACGTTTTAATTCTATCTCCCTTTCACTCCTTTTCTCTCAGGGTGTCTCCTCCCTTCCTTTCTTGCTCCCCACCCACCTCTTTATCTTCTCCATTTTGCTTGACTCAGGTTTTTGCTTCTAATTTTATATGGTATTTTTACTAATATATTATTTGGCAACTACATATGGTCGATCATACTTTTTTCTTTGCAGAAACTTTATGAATTATTCAATAATGTATCTCAATAAATAAGCTATCATTTTGAAAAAGCTCTTAAGTTATTTTATTAAAGCAGAGTGACTCCAAGATTACTGTACAATTGCAAATATATAATATGACAATTATAATAGATGCATTTTTTTACACATTCCACTGTAAGATTCCCTCTTGTTTTATATAATAAATTTGAAGTTTTATTAAATTTTTTACTATGACCCAGTTATATTTCATAATTTTTGAATATTACTAGTTAACATTCATATCATTTGCTTGATATTGGTAAATGGTCTTGTTTTAGACATATTTATAGTATTAAATTGAATAATAATTTCAATAACCACACTATCTATTATTATGTCAGTTTTTTGTTACAAAACTGAGATTCAACGTATTTATATATTTACATTCCGTAATTAATAGATGGCAGAGGTATTTGTTGAATCCAGAATTGTAAATCTAGTGTTTAGTGTTCCTAACATACTGCATCAGTCTTTATATATTTGACTTTGATATAGTGAAGTCGCACGACTATTCCTTCTTATTATACAGATGTGTATGTGTGGTTTTATACTGGAAAACACACACTTCTATGGTTAATTTTTATTAAGCTGTGATTTCTTAATTAACCTTTTTTTCTTACCAATTGAAGTATTTATGCCCCCATTTTGATTTCCTTTAAGCTTCACTGACTGGCACCTTCAGAAAAGTTTTAGAAATACTTGTGATAACAGTCCACTTCATAACGCCTCTCACTTTAATAAGAATGTTCTTTATGTTTTAGTATTAATCATAGTACACAAGCTTTGCAGTGCATTGCTGCTATTGTGCTGATTTTGCTTATCAGAATATGTTGAATCTTATTAAATGCCTTCTCTACATTCGTCAAAATATTCACATATTTAATACATTTCATACATTTGAGATGTTACTGGATCTTGAAATTTTTTGTGGAATTAAGAATTTTTTGAGCTACAGTGGCCTAAGCGCTTGCCTGGCAAGCACAAGGTCGTGAGTTCGATCTCTGGAGCCAAAAAAAAAAAAAAAAAAGAAATTTTTCACAGAGATCCACTACAGTCCTCTGCTCTACCAGCTGAGCTATCGAAGAGAGCACAACAAAAGAATTTTTTGAGCTCTCAGGTTGTTTCCTTTTAATTGTGATGTTCTATTTGAATAGAGTTTTCTTACACTGTTACTGTCATATGTTCTATTTTCATTTTTAACCTAACACAACTTTTTCAAGTAGGGATTTTACAAATTTGAGGAGATTTTCTTCTTTATCATTTGAAACAACGTACATGTCCTATGAATGATGTCTATATATATTATTTTTTTCTTATTCATATTATCTTAATTAGGTACCTTTGTTCAATTTTTCGAGGATTTGAAAGATCTTTGTTGTTTTTTAATATTTTTAGCTACTATAATCCTTATATAACTAATTTCACATATTTAATATTTCTTTCTTAGTTGTTGTATTTACTATTTAGTTGAATTTTGTATTATTTTTATTTAAATTCACTACAAATCTTTCTCTGAGAATGCATTTGGTTCATTCTCACATTTATTATTCAGTGTTTTTGGTTTGTTATAGTGTACATCAAGTGTTGACAAAGGGTTAGCCAGAAATCGAAAGATGCCTACTGCCTGTTTTTGTGAATATAATTGTATCAGAAGACAGGCATTTGCATTTGTTTATAGATGTCTGTGATTACTTTCATGGTGCAGTGACAGAGTTGAGCATTTGGAAAAACTATCAAATAGCCCTCAAAGCCTAGACTGTTTACTTGTTATCCCTTTATAGAGGTAGTATACATCAGGGGAAATCAGACAAACCAGAAAGAAGCCTCAGCTATTGATGGAATTTGGAGACATTCTGTGAATAAGTCTAGAGTCTACTTTGCTTAGCAGAGTTGGTTCCACATTGGAGAAAGCGTGTTTTTTCACCCAAATTTCAATGTGCTGCTCTTTTTTTTTTTTTAAAGAGAATAGAACAAAACACAACAAAACAATTGAGTCAAACACAACATAGCATTTCAGAACAGAACACTACAAGCAATACAGGTCTTCAAAACATAACAACAGGAGATTAACAACGGCTACCCTAGTGTCTCTTGCCTTCTTCGAAATGGTTTTAATACATTTACTGACAATAAACTCAAACAAAACAAAATAATATAAAACTAGATAAAACAAAAGAGTGAAAGTCTTATAGGCCTTCAGATTGGACAACAATAAATCAACAATAGCTACCTTAATGTCCTTTGTTTTCTTCAAAAAAGCTGTTCATATCTTCTCACATGTTGCAATCAGTTAGTAGAAAAGAGACTTAAACCAATCAAATCAAAGAATAAAAGCACCATTGGACTTCAGAACCTTTCCCCCATATTTGTCGGGGATTTTGTATTTTATTGAGTCTTTCAGTTTCTTACACTAGGGAGACAATACAGTGTTTACACATGTGAGTTTGGTTTATTTCACTTAGGAGTATGGTCTCAAGTCGCATCCATGTACCTATAAAAGCCTCTATGTGATCCTTCTTTATAGCTGAATAGTACTCCTCAATGTGCCACTCTTAAGCACAAGGCCTTCCTTTGCGATCAGGAGCTTGTCACAGGTGAGTAAACAACTTTTGTGTGTGATACTATGCACAGGAGAAAAGAGCTGCTGTAAGCTGTCAACAGTTAAAATTTTTAACGCTTGAAATCGATGAACTTGCCTAACCTAAGGCAGGGAGACAACAGCATCACCCATGATAGCCCGTCCCTTGTTTCCATCAGGTCTACTTTCTCTAGAGAGTAATTCACCTTAGTCATGCCTTCACTAAATCCTGATTGGTTGTACTTTGTTCAAAAATCAATACTGTGACTAAAGATTAATCAGATAAACTACAATGCTTATGGCCACAATTGTTTCTGAGACTAAAACAGACACTCATTTTGTGTATTTTTTGCTAGGAATTTTATGTATGATTTCCACTTGGTTGGCCCTGTTCAACAACATAGTTTTCCTTGTGATGTGATCCATATTTTCAATGCTGTGGAGTTGGGGTTCCTAGTTATTAGGCAAGTTTATAAACGATGTTTGACATATTTTTACATTTACAACAAAATTAGGCAATAGATAATCTGAGTACTAAACATATAACTTTTGTCCTAATTATCTTGCATTAACTTTACCACCTCATTTTAACCTTAATAAATTTACACCTCAGTGATAGTAAATTACCCCTACCAATATGACAAATTCTTCTGGCAACTTCTTGTTTATTGGTATGAAGAGGTACATGTGGCAAGGAGAATTATTACAGATGTCATTTCTTGTAATTAGAGTTTAAAGTTGCAGTTAACCTTTTCCCAAGTAGAATAGTTAGTAATGAGGGTTGGACAAATTTAACTTGTACTCTTCTGCTTCTAGATTCATGAAGTCTTTCTCTAGAAAAAAAATGTATGATGTCTGTTTCTTAAAATACACCCTATTTTTTCAAAGTGTTTTAGGGTTATATTATTAGCTATGCCTCCAGTGCTTACTGTATAGATTTATCTGTGAAACTTTTTTGATGATACAGTATTGTCTTAATTACATCTTCATCACTGAAACACACCACTTGGCACTTGCAAATGAAATGAGAAGTTTATCTTGGCTCACAGTTTGTGGAAGTCACAGTCTATAGTCTGACTCCAAGACAGAGTGTGTGGCAGAGGAGAAACAGCTCATGGTCTGGCAGCAGAAGCACAGAGGGAGATCAACGGAGGAGCAGTGGATAGACCCAGACCCTGCCCCAGTGACCTGCCTCTTCTGAACTGATCTCACCTCCTAAAGCTCCACCTGTGAGCTCATAAGACTTTGGGGCTCATTTGAGAGATAAACCAAAGCAAGTAGGTAATCAGACCAGTGGAACTTTATCAGGCACTCAAATTACATTTCTTTACAGGAAATCTCTTGGTTAAAGATTTGGTCAAAGATATATGCAAGATTTTACTTCAGAAATTTATTCATTTCTCTCAAGCTTTACCTTATGAAATTACGTGAAGTCAATTCTCTTTTTCAAACTTTTTACCTACAAAGTTTAATGCCAAAGTTGCTACTGAATTAGTTACCTTTTACCTTATAATGCTTCTTTACAATTTTAATTACATAACGAGTGAGTTCTTTCCAACCTAGTACAGTACGCTCTTTTGCCATATTGCCTGGGTTTGGATGCCAACTATTTCCAAATCAAAATCACATTTTAAAAATTCCTTTTTTGGTCAGCATTGCACTTCCAATTTCTGATGTCTGTAATTGTATTACAGGCTACTCCGTAACTTAATGAATTAAAACTTGAACTATTTATTATAGCTCATTACAGTTTTGTCAATATGGTGTGATCCAGCTTATTTCTCCTAGAATCTTTTATGTATATGTGATCAAACAAGGGATCAAATGACATTTGGTTTACCTAGAATAGCCTCATGTCTACGACACACAGAAGGTTTTTGGCTGAGTCATTGTGGTTGTCTTCCAGATGGCCTCCAATTCTTCAAACGGTTGATGCTAAAATTACAATAGCAGTGAGACAGCAAAACTAAGGTGCATCTCTTTTTCAAGTCTCTGATTACACTACATCTGCTGAAAACATATTTGTTAAAACATATCTCATGACCAATGCAGAATAAAAATTGAGAAATGCATACCTTGCCCTCTCAGGTGATGAGAAAGGAATAGTCTCAGGCCAATTGTGAAATCTATTAAAAGTAATCATGCTGTTGACTCCATGCATAGTTTCCATATGTACTGCTATAAATACTCAATTAGTAAGTCCACTGACAAAGCACTATGAGGGCTGAAGACAGAGATCTATTGGTATCTGTTAGTAAAATCATCCTTTCCACTGTATTGTGTGTTGCTTCCCTACAGTTGGTATCACAGGTGAGCATTAACATGTACTATAAATATTCTCACACTTTCTATCTATGCCTATTAGCCCATAAAATTATTCTTTTCATTTTCTATTTATGATAGAATTTTCTATTTATGATATTCTACTCTTGATAATTCCAGCTACTAAAAAACTCAACTGATTCAAATTCTTCAGTGTGTGATTTTATATCAATCACAAGCTTGCATCTCTCTACACAATGCAAATAATAAGATAATTTGTTGGAAATTCTGTCTATAAGCAAAAGTCTTCCTTAGAAGAATGAACAATTCTAAATGGAATTTTATTTTGATAGCATTTCATTTTTGATGTATTCCAAAGTTCTAAGATAAATCATTTTTAGCCAGATTTTGGAGCTTTCTTTCCACAAGCTATTTATGCCAACTCTTCTCCCACATTATCGTGTGAAACTATACTGCTGAAATGTATAATTGATGAAATAGTAGTCTATATGTGACTATTGTATTATACACTTCAGATTGACATAAAATTGATCTTATATACTGCAAAATTTTGGATGTCAATGTCCACAATCTTATTGGAGCATTTCAGATATTTCCAATGAAAACTTTTTCTAGTGTGTATATCTCTGATAAAATAGGATCCTTCAAGTGGTGTCTCTTGGATTTGCTGAAAGGTCCCTTTTGCTCTCGTTCCACTAAAACTAAGCAGCCTACAATATCACCTAATATATACATCTGAGAGATACTCCTTATTGTGAATGCTTACTTTAAAAAATATGTTTGTAGTAGTTATGCTTTTGTTTTACTAGTGATAAGTAGCACATGGTACAGTACAATATTCAATTTTAGAAAATGTATGCCCAACCACTAAATCTTTTGTGAGTTTTTGGCATATCATGGCCTTGGATTTTTCTAAGAGTTGTCTCTCATTTTCTAAAACATGAATGTGTTAACAAGAAGCCAAAAGAATTTTTGGATTTGTGTTTATTTGGTCTAATTTCATGATAAAATCAATATTGTATATCACATATCAGTGTAAGGTTCTGCTGAATGAATCAATCCTATTGATTCCTGCAGAATGTACCATGATAAAGGGCAAAAATTTAATTGAAAACTTCCTTGGAATGTATATTGTTTATCTCAAGCGACTAAATTGCATCTTATTTTTCTTCCTAATTAGTATAAAAAGAAGCCTTAAACCAGTTCAATAGTCACATAGGTAGCAGAGGTTGTGAAGAGCTCACATTCTGCACAATAGGTGAGAGCTGCGTTACTACATGATTGATTACATTATTACAATACTTTTTGCCATTCACTGTGACTTATTAACATTTTCCAAGGGCAAGATGGGAATCCATTTATCTTTTTAAAAAATATTTATTGCGATTCCACTCCACTAAGTGTTATATTGTTGTGGACACATAACCCCACTCTGAAGATGACAAAGATATTTCTCACATTCATACATCCAAGTTAAGTCCTCATTTAGAAATGTTAGCTGGGTGTGCTGGCATATGCCTGTAATCTCAATAGCCTGGGAAGCTGAGGCAGGAGAATTGAAGGTTGGAGGCCAGTCTGGAAAATTTAACAACTTGAAAACCTTTTGTCTTAAAAGAAAAAAAAATAACTTAAAAGGTCTGGAGGATGAAGATCAGTACAGAGTGTCTGAATTCAGTCCCAAGCAGAGAATAAAAATGGAATTGTGTGTAGTAGATATTCTAATGTGATAGGAATAAGATATAAATAAATAGAAGGTAGAGGATCGAATCCTAGGTTAAGGGATCCAGAAAAGTTTAGAAAAAATCCCACTTAAGAACTGAGATAGGGAAGAATTACAAGATAAGAAGGGTTAATTAGACTTAAATGTATGAAAGACATAGACTAAGGGTGACATTCTAAATGGAGTGAAATATGCGAGAGCTGAACAGGCAGCTCTGAAGAACACTAAAAGTCTCAAAATATAATGCATAAATGTAAAGTATAAGATGTTTAGGCACAAAATTGACATTATCACTTTTAAAATAAAGAACATTAAGTGTGCAGTAAAATTGATTCAGTTTACTCATATTATTTCTTGAATATAGTTGAAGAATAACAGTAGTCACAGAGTAGATTAATGAAAATAATATTAAATAAGACAGACACAGAATGTGTGTAAGGAGTAGCTTTGATAAGTACTTCTGAAAGAACAGAATGGTAAGGAGGAAAATGTTCTCAAACAACTCCTGTTATGATCTTGTCAAATAGAAAAGAATTCTGCAACTTCCTGGAATAAACAATATAGATGAATAAAAGAATTAACTGATGAAGAAGAAAACAGTGAACAAGAGAGAAATTTTTAAGAATGGCCATCAAGTAAGTTATGAGTTGCATTCAGGAAAATAAGAAACCAACAATTTTGTAACGGAAATTTAAAACTAAAATGAGACTGATGCAATAAGACCATGATATGCTTATTTCGGCTGATGCAGCAAGGCCACATGATCCGCTTATTCTGTATAAAACCATAAAACCAAATAAGGCAAAATGCGTCTGACTGTTTTGTCTGTGCTGCCCCAATTAACGTATACTGTTTTCATCAACCGGTCTTTAAAACTGCATGCTTAGTAACTGATGATGACCACAACTTTTACCCAATTGTAGACACCCACATGCTCTGCTTCTGTACTTCATGCTTGCTAATCCTATATAAACCCAGCCTAACTGCAGTTTGGGGCTGACACTTCAGGAACGATCCCCAGTCAGCCCTCTGGCTTAGTAAACATGTGCCCTCAAACTCCTTGCTGTAGAGTGTTCCTTTCATTACTGGTTCTGCAACAATGTGAATAATGGAATACTGTTGATGGTACAGAACCAACATTGCAGATTATATGAAGAAGAAAAGTTCATGATGCAGGTGAAGGTAGTAGAAACCTTTGGAACCACATTTTAGGATGTTAAGAACAGAATTATATCATCCAATGTCGGAAAACTAGAATAGGACTACATCACTGGTGCTTTTTAAGAAAAACTTAGTGTTTGTTTCTGTATATATGACTTGCCTGAGGAATCTTTCTCTAGGCCAGAACATGGTGATGTTCTCTTGCAAATCTTTTTTAAAGATAATTTCATGTTGCATTTGTAAATGAATTGTGTGTGTTGTTAAAGTCATTTGGTTAGTAGTGTTAGCCAAGGCTTTTTTGCTCAATTCAGATTGTGCTAGCAGACTGATGTCACCAGGTAATGCTGTATACCAATAGTTGACACAGTCAGCGGCTGGTCTCTGCCACTGCCAGCCATAACCTTCCGATCCCAGTTTGTGCTGGACACCATAGGTCGACGCTAGCAGGTGCTGTTTCTCTGCTGCTGGTCTTTGTTTGCTGCTGGTCTCTGGCAGTCTTCAGCGTTAACAGCTCTGAGTGTTTATTTGTTCTGTCTATACTGCTTAAGATAAAAAATCCTATAGATTTAAAGTTTTGGAGCCCATACTACCCAAGAAGTAAATATCAAGCAAGTTTACAACAACAGCAGAGTGAGTGCTTATTCTAACAGAGACTGTGTTACAGCATAAGGCAGCTGGTGCGCAGGAGGGAGGCATCCTAGACTAAAATTCAAGGAGGTACCTGAGAAATGCTACCTATGCAGCAACCTGTGGACTTCAGGCCTGTTTCAGTGAGGGTGAGGGCTGAAACCAGGGAACACTCTGGGAGGCTTGCAGTAAATGTTGGTTATGCAAATAAGTGGCCCAGATCCCTCCCTTCCTGGTTTGAGGCACTCTATAGTGCTCTCTCTGTTTTCAAAAATACAACGTCGAAGGTTGGAGATGGGAAGGGCAGCACACTGCCTCATATATCATGTTGCAGTAGAAAATGGTAGTTTGATAGCCAAGGAAGACACTAAATAGCCAAGGCGGACACTAAAGCAAACTGTTGTAGTCCACTGAGGGACAAGGGACAGCAAAGGGCAGTGGGGGGATAAATACAAGCTAAGCTACACACCCCTCAGCCAGCCAGTGAAGATGCTTCCTCTATCTCAGTACATGCATCAGTGAGGGTTTACTTTCTAAAAATATATACGAAGTAGGCCTGCAGACAGAGCCAGGTGTAGAAAAATGCAAAAGCGTCATGCAGAGATCTGAAGGATCCTGTCAAAAGTCAAAGGCCTAAGACTCATTGTACAGTCCTGTGAAGTCTGTACCAGAAAGCTGAGAAGGCTTTGTAAGGTTCAAGAGTCTGTGCTGGAAAGCTAGAGGAATATCCGAATGTGAGGGCAAAAACTGGAAGCCTCAGAAGCAGAATCGAGACTTTCTTTTTCTTTCCTTTTTGGGTACAATTTAGGTCTAGATGATGATCGCATTCACTGTAAGTAATATGTATCTGTAGATGATATATCTTGATTTCTCTCTTTTTCCCATTCCTACCCACTCCTTTCAAACCCCTTTCCCCTCTCCATTCACAAAGTGCAGTTTTTATTTTATCCTTTTATCCTTCTTTTTTTCCCTTCCTTCCTTTTCTCCTTCCCATATGCTAGTTGCTTTTGAGAAGTTTCTTCCTATTTCACAGTATCTATTGTATTTTTTGTTCTTATTTACATTTGCAGTTTCTTACGCCAGAAAGATAATGCAATATTTATACATGTGTGTCTGATTTCTCTTATGATTATGTTCTCAAGGTTCATTCCTTTAGCTGTAATTATCTCAAATTTATTTATCTTTCTTTTTGGATGTGTAATACTCCAAAATACTTTTGGTGTGGCTTCCCTCATCAGTAAATTCATCATCTGCACACACCTAGAGCAGTGTGTTAAGCCAATCTGATAGGTGCTTCTCATTCAAATTGACACCACAGTTAACTATCACAGTAGAACATGTTTTTTTGTGGACAGTTGTCAACTTTGTCTCCTTTTAGAATCCAAGGGAAATTTCTACTTTTCTGTCACTGGTTTTTCCTCCATTCACTATAAAAGAATATTT
>RJWT010056008.1:0-10090 GCA_004365215.1 Cuniculus paca
CAGCCAGGAAATGGGGAAAAATAGACATGGGGAAAAGTTACAACTCATGACTCTAACTGTATTACAAATCAGTAACATAACCTGAGTTCCTTGGACAGTTGAAGTTCTGCTTGGACACTTGAAACCGAAAGGCAAGAACCACTGCACATGCGCACTCCAGCCGTGTGCTCTACTGGCTACATCTACAGCTCACAGGGATGTGGATGGGCAATTCTTACACTACTTTCTTTGTATACCAGGAATACTATGCATATATACTACATTTGGTATGTATGGTTGGACACATACATTTACTGTAAACAGGAAGAACTACGTTTCTTGCTGTAAGTGAAAAATAAGAAAATGCAGGAATAAAAAAGATTAGGGTGCTGGGGATCTAGCTCAGTGGCCTAAGTGCCTGCCTGGCAAGTGCAAGGTCATGAGTTCAGTCCCTAGTACCAATAAAGAAAGAAAAAGAAAGAAAGATAGATAGATTAGTATGAACCAAGTGATGCTACATATAGAATTTTGGAGGTTTCTACATGGACTTACACTTTGCTTTTGAAAAAAATCCAAGCTAGGCGTGGTGGTGCACGCCTGTAATCCCAGCACTCAGGAGGCTGAGATAGGATGATTGCCATGAGTTTGAGGCCAGCCTGGGCTACATAAGCAAGTTCAAGGCCAGCCTACCCTACATACTGAGGTTGTGCCTCAAAAAAAAAAAAAAAAAATCTTGAGTCACAATTTTTGTTGTTGGTTTTTGTTGTTGTTGTTGTTTTTCAGACAAGGTCTCACTATGTAGTTCAGGCTGGCCATGAACTCCCCTTGTAGCCCAGGCTGACATCGAACCTGTGGTCATCTTCCTTCCTTGCCCTCCCTGCTGCTGAAACTACAGACATGTTCTACATCAGGCTGAAGTTACAAATTTTTAAAAACTGATTTTCTGGGTTTGTTTTATGGTTTTTCTCGCCTGTTTTGTAGAACAAGGACTGAACCCAGAGCCTTTGCACTAAACTGTATTCTCAGCCTTTTCTAATTTAGTCGGAGACAGGGTCTCACTAAATCATTAAATTGCCTGAGCCAGGCTCAGATTTGCAATCCTCCTGCCTCAGCCTCTCAAAATGCTGAAATTACAAGCATATGCCACATCTGGGCCTAAGACTGAAAGAAACTTAAAAGCCCCCAGTTTCTTCTGAACTGTGCAGGGTCACACCCCTTTATGGCCACAACCTGTGGCAGCTGAGCAGCATTCACTTTAGTTGACCCCAGGCCCTTTACTTCTGCTTCCTCTTGTCTTCACTTACCTCCCGACCTCTGTACACTGTCGAGTTTGTGAGCCTTGGACTGATCCAACTCTTGAATGTCACACATCAAGTGAGATTAAGTGACTCACCTAAGGCGGCACAGCGGCTGAGTGGCAGAGAAGGGCCTAGGGCCTAGATCTCTTCCCTCCCAGCTCAGCTCCCTCCCTTCTCCACCCTTTGAGGCAGAGCAGCCTGAAAACTCTAGTCACTAGCTCTGGGCCTGAGGCACACCATCTCCCAAGTCAGAGGGCCCTCCCTGGGGTGGACACCGGGTGAGACAAGGTTCTGATGGGGGAAGGATGGAAAGGGCCAAGGGGCTGGTTACCCAGGAGGTCCCCCGAGTGGGTGGAGAAGAGGGGTCCCCCACTGGAGCCACCATGCACAGCACACGTGGTCTGCAGCATCACCGGCGTGTTGTCCACCTGCACCACAGCCGACAGGATACCCGAGGTCACTGAGGGCCCACAGGCCTGGCCGAAGACACCGAAGCCGACCACACTGACCGCTGCACCTGCCAGGGGAGGGAAGAGGCTGAAGTGGGACCCTGCTCCCCACCCAACCATGTCCTTAAAGTCCAACCCTTCTTTGCCTTTTGAGTTCTTCTCAATACTGACACCTCCAGGAGGCTCCCCAGGGCCCCATCCCAGGAACAGGCCAGGACGCCGCTGAGTTCCCGGCACTGCATACACTGGACTGTATCTTCAGAGTTACTAGATGAGGCAGTCACTTTTTGGGGTTCCCATCAACTAGCTAGGTGCTCAATAAATGTTTGGGAAATAATCAGCTTCTCCTGGGACCAAGAAGAATCTTGCTGAAAAGAAACAGTGATGATGGCCACCAAGCAGCCCTACCTGCTCCCTTCCCCAAATTCTCCGCAGGAGCGGAGCCAGGCACTGGGCTAAGCACAATACAGGCCAACCTCTCCTGGTCCTCAGCAGGCCCAAGAGGAAGGCACACCAGCCCCTTTCACAGACGTGGAAAGCGAGGCGGGGAATGGCTAAGTGGTCCATCCTGGGACACCAGCTGGCAGAGGAGATGCCAATCCAGAGCCCCAGTCCCCATCACCATGTCATGCTGATTCCATGAAACGGGTCATCCAGTACCTACAGGGCAGCATCTCAAAGCCTTGTACTAGATGATGCCTCCAAGGTGCCACAAGCTCCTCTGAGCAGCCTGAAGGGTCCAGAGCCCACCAAGACCCAGCACCCCACCTGCCCCAGCCCCTGGGCTGTGCTGCTGCAGCAGGGAGGCCTCCAGCAAGAGCCCCAGCTGTGCCACCTGACTCCCCACCTCAGCAGGGGTGGGGACAGGAACAGGCACCTGCGCTGGCGTGAGTGAGTATCCAGCACTGACTGTCCTCCCTGGGGTCCAGCGCAGGCCAGAGGGTTTGTTTAGGATGTGCCCTTTGTCCTTTACCTTCGTGGAAGTGCTCAGCAGGCCTGGGCACAGGGATACCATCCAGGTCCTCCTCCAGGCTCACCACTGCTATGTCATAAGGAGATGCCTCCTGGGTAGCAAACACCACACGTCCCCAGATCGCCACACTCCTGGCAGCAAGGGAAAAAAATGACAGGCTATCATTCTGCCCCTTTAGCACCAGTGAGGAAGCAAGGAAAGTGACAGTAAGAGTCATGGACTTGAATCTAAAGACCTGGGTGTCAGCTCTGAGACCTACCAGCCAGGCAGCTGGGCAAGTACTTAACCAAAGATGCTTTTTAAACTGCAGAGTACTCCAAGGCAAAGCTTTCTGTAGCACACCGTGAAAATGCACGCCTGACATCTAGTGAGCACTATGGGCCAGGCCTGGAGTGGACACCTTGTGGACAGCATCTCATATCATCTCCATAAGCCTATAACTAGGCACTGGTGTTATTTCCGATTTAGATGGTGCAACTGAGGCCCAGAGAGGTTGAGTAACCACCCCAAGGTCACAGAGGAAGTGCTGGGAGCCAGGGCAGCCATGATGCCCTTGTCCACATACACGCTAGCACATCCGCAGCACACTGTGTGCCAGGCTCTGGTCCAAGACATTATATGTGAACTCATGGGGAGGCAGCTTAGACAAACTGTGACTCCCAAGATGACACAAGAGCATATTACTACACTCTGCAGGGGGATCTTCTAGCAGACCTTGTGATTTCCTAGGGCACAAGAATGGTGGAGAGGAGTGCTGGGGATTTAGCTCAGCATCATAAGTGCCTGCCTGGCAAGCGTGAGGTCCTGAGTTCGATCCCTGGTACCAAAAAAAAAAAAAACCAGAAAGGTGGGGAGGGCGAGGAGCTGGGGCCCACATCTCAGGGAAATCGGCCAGGATTCCCTGTAAAACCATGGCTATCCTGCCAACCACCAGTAGGAACCGCTGTGGCAACGCAGGGCTGGGCTAAGAGGAATTCACAAAGGTCTGGGATGCAGGCTGGGCTGAAATTGGCAAGGGGAAGGCTGGGCATTACGACCACACGCTCTTCTGCTTAGCTTGGGCCTGATCAAGCCCCTGAGGCCTCAGGAAAAGAGAACACAAAGGAGAAAAGGAGGGCAAAGGTGATTTTCCCTGCAGAGGGAACAAGTGACTGGCCAAAGTCCCAGCTGGCTGCCAGCAGGGTCACCCAAACATAGTTCAGAACAGGGACATCTGCCCTGCGCTCTAATTAAGCAGAGGCCATGGCTGTAATTTCCACCCAGGAGGGCAGCCCGGCTAAGCACTAAAAGATAAACTAAGATTAGCCCAGGAGAGCAGCACCCCGGACCCCAGGACCTCCAGCGTCTCTTTCCGGGTTAAGAGGGCAGGCTAGAGAGTTTCAGGTCAAAGGGCTTAGTGGGTGTAAGGTGCAGAGCTAGGAGGCAGTGAAGCTGCCCAGCAGGAACTCAGAATGACAGGGAGCTCAGACTCCCAGTCCTATGTGGGAGCTGCAAGGCTCCCAATTCCAGTGGTGCTTGGAGCTGGGTTCTGGGTGTAAAGGAGGGGGGAAGGTCCACACTGTGCGCCCAAAGCAGTGTCACAATTGGAAGGCCTGATCCACAACCGAGACCCAGGGAGGCGCGGAGTGGGGCAGCCGCTGGGGCCTTACTTTGGGTTGGTGGAATGCACCAGAACCTTGGCTGCCTCTCGAGGGGCCACGTGCCGGCAGGTCACCACAAGGCGGGGTGCCATGGCCACTCCGGAACCCCACACGCTGCCGAACTCCACCAGCACGGCTGCGGCCGCCCAAGGGAGTCCAGGTCCTCGCAGGGGCAGGCTCCGCGGGGCGCCCACCTCGGTAGGCAGCAGGGCGGCCAGGGCGGCGACGTCTGGCAGGTGGGCAAGAGCGGCGCGGGCGGCGCGGAGCAGCGGGGCGGCGGCGCAGAGCAGCGTGAGGCCCACCCACTCGCGGGCCTTCCAGCATAGCGGCGCGGCCACCAGCGCCACCAGCGACCCCGCAGGCCGCGCGGCGAACACGCCGCCGCCCTCGGTGCCGGGCAGGCAGCGCGCGTCGGTGAGCAGGATTGGGCCGGCCGCGTTGCTGAGCACGCCGCGGCTCAGCGTGTTGAGGAAGATGTCCGGGCAGAAGGCCCCGAACGGCGAGCCGCAGGCCAGCAGCGGCGCCCCCTTGGCCACGGCCCCGAGGGGCGCCACGGTCACTGCTGGCCCGCGCGCTGCCTGCGCCTCCGCCTCCGCCTCCCCGCCGGGCCGCACTCGCAGCAGCGCGAACCAGCCCAGCGCCCGCAGCTGGTCCTCCTCCTCGTCCCCCGACACCTCCTCGTCCGGCGCCGCGCTCGCGAAGCGCCACTGCTCGGCCGCCTCGCTCCCGAAGAGGCGCGCGAAGTAGGCCCGGAAGGCCGGGCAGCTCAGCAGCAGTAGCAGCTCGGCCGCGCGCGGGGGCTGCAGGAGGCGCCCGCGGGGCTGCGCGGCCGGGCAGGGCTCGAGGCCGGCGCAGCGGGGCGTGAACAGCCCGGGGCGGCCCTGCTCCGAGCGACCCGCGGGACTCGCGGCCGTTGGCCCCCACTGCACGTGCAGGCGCAGGTCGTCGCCGCAACTGTCGCCGGGCAGGAAGGTGGCGCCGGCCGCGGTGAGGACCCCACTGCCCCCGCGCAGGAAGGGGGTAAAGATCCCCCCGTGGCACAGCACCAGGACCGGGCTGCGGCTCAGGATGACCCCGCTGCAGCTCCACAAGCCCGCCTCGGGCTGCTCGGCCCGAGAGGCGCTCACCACGCAGCCTGCCTGCTCGGCCGCCCTCATGGAGGGCTCCCACTGCCGCCTCATGGCCTCGGGGCCGGACGCCTAGGGCTTGCGGGAAGACGAGAAAGCAACAGGACCCGCGAGGGGCGAGCGACCCTGCGCGGAGGAACCCGCAGCTGGAAAACGCGAGGCGCAAGTACTGACTCCGGGCTTCCTCGTCCAGCCCGATTGGCTAAACCCCATCAGCTCCCACCCGATTGGCTGGGTATGGCGCCGAACCCTGATTGGCTACTAATGCCGATCCCTCCTGGCCCCGCCCTCCTCGGTTTCCTCAACCTGTGGGGCTTTAGAAGCCGCTGTCCCCTAGGACGAGCCCTGGGAGAGTGACAGGCGTGCGGTGTCACGAGGGCACAGGATAAGCTGGGAGGAGAGGAGGGAGGGTCCGGCCAGCCCTGCCTCTTCTGTTCGCAGGGAGTAGGGACAGTACTGAGCGCTGACGTGGCCAGATGTGCCCGGGCCTTGACAGGAGCGGTCAGCCCCGGCACAGGTGTAGGGAGTTTACCCTCAGCATTCCGGGGTTATGTGGTTAAGAGAATAGTCAGCGGTTTTGAAATTTTGAAGGCAAACCCTATAGCAGTCCACTAGGGGGCATGGGACTCACGAAATTACTCTTAGGACCCTTTGTTGCCAAAGCCCCAACACGACAGATCTCGGGAAAAGTGGGCTTGCTCTAAATTAACTAACCATCCTTTAGCTATGACAAAGTTGCTAAACTAAAAAAAAAAAAACAAAAACAACGAAACCTACGACCCTATAGCTTAGTGTGCACATTTCACATAATGACATAATCACCACTCAGGATTTATGCAGGTCAGAAGCCAAACCCTTTTTCTTGGTCCAGAATGGAAATAGTTCAAGTTTTTGCAGGCCGTTAGTCCTGCAAATTATTCAAGTCAAAATATTCAACTCTGCACTTGTAGCACACAAAAGCTGAAGGAATGGTGGTGGCTGTGTTCAAGAAAATTTTATAAATTTGAGTTCCTTTTAAATTTCACATGTCACAAAATAGCATCTTTAATTTTTTTTTTCAATCATTTAAAAGTGTAAACCGGGGATTTAGCTCAGCGGCACAAGCGCCTGCCTGGCAAATTCAAGGTCATGAGTTTGATCCCTGCTACAAAAAAAAAAAAAAGTAAAAACCATTTTATACTAGGACAGAACGTGGCTAGCAGTACACTTTTGCCCCACAAACTACAATATCCCTTCTCTAATTTAGGCTAACATAAAACTTTTGTACTTTTGGAAAGAAGTATCCTTGACATGAAGTATCCTTGTGAAGATGAACTTTGTGATATCCCCAAATCAATCACCATAAGGGATACATTTTATGAAGGTCTGCTCTTCTGTATCTCAAATACATGTTCATCTTTAGTCAGGTTACTAATACACGTCTGTCAGCATTAATGAAAAAGTATTTGTTAAATAACAGGTTTTGCATGGATTCTTTGAATAAAATGAGTGCTGCTGGGTATGTCCCCTGCACAGCACAGGAAGTGTTCCCAGTGCCGCTGGTAACACAAATCTGTCTTCCCTGCAACAGGCACTGTCCTCTTTTGGCTTTGTGACACAGAAGACAGCCTGATTACAGTGAAGTCTCTTACCCATGTCAACTTCCTAGCAATTAAGACTTTCCTTCTCTCTAGGGTCCAGCAGTTCTCTCTTAATGATGCTCACACCTCCAGCGTAACCTGTTATGCCAAATTTTTCTGTGCTAATGGCAGACCATAGTAGAGAGAAGTCCCAAGTGACAGCCAGTATTTAGTTGCAGAGAACTTGTTGCAATGTTTCCCAGGCTACTTGTCCTAATACTTTAGTTGTGGGATCTCATTTGGGGCTTTCCAAAAGCAAGGCATCAACTGGGTGTGGTGGAGCATACCTAAAATCCCAGCACTCGGGAGGCTGATGCAAGATCTGGATTCCAAAGCCAGCCTGAGCTACAGCAAGTTCAAGACCAGCATAGCACAAACTACGTAGCAAAAAAATAAGTAAAAGCAAGGCTTTGTAGATGCCTATTAAATGCACAGGCACAGACTCCCTCTCATTTTTGCCAAGTGTAGTATTTCAGTTCTCTCCAATATTGGCGAAATCACTAGAGGAAGCACACCGCTCACCAGCCTGTTAATAAAAGACCTGCTCAAGCGTTTACCAGTGCCACAGACGACCCACAACCCTGGCTCTGCAGGCTGTTCCAGGGTTTTCAGACAGCACTAAGTTTACTACTGCTGGTGGCCCAGCATATTTTTCCAGCAAAATTGAAGTCTCACACCCACCCACCCCACATTTATTCTAGTACATAGGGAAAAGCATTGTTTTTTCCTCCCCTGAACAAAACATGGTATATGCTCGAACAGAATAAATCAATGGCAGAAAATAGGAAGTTTGTTTTTAGATTTTTATTAAAATGCTTAGGATACAGACTGATTTTCTTTTGTAAATGACTGTTTTACTTTTCCTGAAATAGGACATATGTGCACTCTGATAAAACAGAATGAGAAGTCTCAATTCATGGCAGTTCCTGTCCGAGGCTGTGCTCCTTTGCCTGGAGCTAAGCTCCTCACAGCAGCCTCTTCCAGCTTCCTTAGGATACCAGTGGTGTTCTGTGGGGAAAAGACAGACTGGTGCGATGTGACTTTTCAATCCCCTTTCTCCAGTGGCCAATATGAACCACTTTCATAAAAAGCTGCCCTACTTAGAGCCCACAGTTTTCTAGCTTGTTACAAAGTGACCAGGGGCAGGCAGAAAAAAATAAAATAAAGTAAGAAAACTAACACTGAAGCAATCTCTCATGTCCCTGGACAGAGAGTAAGGGCAACTTTTAGCCAAAACAAAAAAACACGCAAGTTAACTCCTCGTTCATCCACTGTTAGCTAGATTTGTTCACTTAAGGCTTTATTCCTTTCCAAACCAGCAAGCTCATCCTAATCCGCCTGTGCTCGCTATCAATGCAATGCATGCCCTTTCCAGGCCTGAACCTCACTGAGCCTCTTTGTTATGTACTTGATGCCAAAAAGAGGGCTTCTCCAATAGGTCAGTCCTGAAGCCCAAGAATGAGAGAAAACCAGGAATATGTGATCCACAGTCCCTACCCTCTCACTGGAAGCAGGAATCCTGACTTGAGTTCAGTCCTCTGCCAAGAAGCATCATCACAATTTTCAATTTTGAGGAAACCTCTAACTTTTTATTAAAAGGAAAACCAATCAAGATACTTCTCATCTTAAGCCATCTCCTAGCCTCTCATCTTTCCTACCAGTGTAGAATATTGGTTAAGTCTATAAATATCCAATCTCACAAGTGGCACTAAGAAAATGAAATGCTAGAAAAATAATGCTTGTGGCCCTCATGGGGCTGCTGCTTTCAAACTGGGTGATCACTGACATCAGGGATGCGGCCTCCAAGAGAAGAGTTCTGCAGAAAGTCCTTGCACTAGTGTTTTCCCCAGCTTATTTCTGGAATAGGCAAGGACCATTTATACCAGAAAGAAAAAAAATCTGGAAAAGCTACAGATGCTGACCTTTAAACACCAACAAAACAGATAACCAAAAAGGAGAAAAAGATGTAAGAAAAAGACAGCTCATGAACAGCCCTAGAGAAATCAATTCTGCAAGCAGAATTTGAAAGCCCACTAAAAGCACCTTTCCTAGTTTACATAAGAGTCAAACCACCAGACGTTTACACCCTCATGAACCCTCTAAGCTGACAGCTCTGTCCTGTGCCCTCCTATTCAGAATGCCCCCCGCCTGATCTGTGTAATGGCAACTGAGGCACACCTGCAGCACACAACTGCATGACAGATGTCCCCAACTCTCTCCAGATGAGTCACTTTTTATTAACTGAAAATGAGAAAGGTGCTAGGGAAAAAAAATGAAATTTCACAATATAAAAGCAAAGATGGGCTGAAATTTGTAACTTTATAAGCAAAAATAATATAACCATAACCCCTTTATAATTAACTCCTCCACAGTGAACGATCTGCTACTCACTCCGTGATAAGGAACGACTCCAGCTGACCACAGTGGATACCTGCCACAACCTTGAGGCCAGGACTCTGTCCCCTCCCTAGCTCTCCATGCCAAGCTGACACCACCTCCTATAGGCAGTTTCAGAGACAGGGAGCTCAGGGGCGCTTCTCTCGCTGACCTGCTAACTCAGCAGGAGTAAGTTTACCCTCTGAGCTCTGGCCTCCAATGTGTATCTGTTCATAATTTCATGAAATACCTAAATGCCATTAACTAGTTTAAAAAAAAAAAGAATAGAAAACTCTGGACCAAGTAAATTGTAACTCAAAAAGTTGGGAGGGATACCAATTACATTAACAATGCTTTCTTTAAAAAATAGAATCATTTTCTTTTGAAATCAACCACAGTGGTGAGACGTGTTTTTCTTCTCAGTGTCCCGTGATGGCACACAGCTTTACCTGGCAAATCCTGCCAGCTTCCGGGTCCTGGGCTACTGACCTGCGCCAGCACGTGGGGCAGTGTCACCTTCCAACAGTGTGGAGAAGAGCACATGTCACCACTGGGCGATGAGAGTTGACAGACTCTTGGCTTCTCAACGCCAGACATGGTTGGAGAGCTTTCCTTGTTCTATTAGAAAA
>RJWT010056009.1:0-10083 GCA_004365215.1 Cuniculus paca
AATGGCACTGATGGTCTCAGGACACATACCTGCCATTCACCACGGGACCTCTCTGAAGATTTCATGATCCCCTTTAGGGAATTTGAAACACCTGGCCTAAGGCTGAGTGAGCTGGAGAGCTGGACCCCGAGTCACAATGTGCCTGGGGCCCAGGGCTCTGCAGGGATCAGCACGGCAGACAGCCAGGTAGTTCTGAGGGGCTGCTCACAGGGCAAGGCCAGCATTGACCACATAAAGGCTGACCTTATACCCTGGGGCACCTTTCTCACCCAGGCCCCAAGATGCCCTATCCTGGGAAAGGGGAGCCTGATCCCTGAGCAAGGTTCCATGAGGGCCAGGTGCAAAGTCGCAGCACAAACAAAATGAGGCAACTCGGTGTCACATGACAATCTGCTGGGTAAGTCAAAGGAAATCAAACTATTAGATCATTAAGCTGAACTGTATGAAATTGCTATTTTTGCAGATTAAAAACATTTGAATATTGCAACTGCGTATGCTCCAAGCTAATAGAAAAGGAAGTGGGGGCCAGGCATGGTGGTACTCAGGAGGCTGAGGCAGGAGGGTTGCTGTACATTCAAGGCCAGCCTGAACTGCAAAGTGAGACCCAGTCCAAAAAAAAAAAAAAAAGTGGAGGTAAGAAATACAAATAATATTCAGAAGCGTAAGAAGTAACTAAGACCTCAGCTATTCTTTTTCCTATAAGCATTAATTAATTATAAAGTATGTACATGTATTACCTACCTTGTTTTTAAAAATGCAATTTAAAACAATCAGCTAATCAGTGAATCAACATATAAATACGGGAGATTTTCCTTCAGAAGAATTCCAAACTATTTTTGGGCTGCCCCTTCAGGGGGAGGAGCTTAGTGCTTGCCCACTCCTCCGCTCCCAGGGTGGACCAGACTTGGGGACATACTTCCTGCTTGGGAACAGGGAAAAGGAAGTCATTTTGCAGTGGAAAAACTTGGCAAATATCTTAACCAAGTGCTGAGGGTAAATATCACACTGCTAGCAGCATCCGGACAGGATCTGATGAGAGGGGCGCCTTGCCTGGAGTCTTCCTAAAAGCCCAAACCCGAGGCTAAGTATCAGACAAACACAGCCTGGGGGATGTTTCATGTGACCCCTGCCAGAGAACTTCAAGACTGTCAAGGTCATGAAAAATAAAGGAAGACAGGAATGGAGCAGAGGACCCTGGGGAGACAAGCAACACACATGTGCTTAGCAGCCCCCTGGGTCAGGTCCTGGAAGACAGGAGGATATGACTGGAAAACATGAAACCCCAGTTGGCCCTCAGCTAACAGTAACGTCCCAGAGTAGTTTCTTAGGTTCGCAAACATACTGTGCAATTGAAGATGTTAACACAGGCCAGGCACAGTAGTGCATGCCTACAATCCCAGCAGGCGGGGAGGATCACAAATTTTGGCACAGCCTAGGCAACTTACTGATTGTGCATGACTCTGTCTCCAAAAAAAATTTTTTTAAAGCTGAGGATGTAGCTCAGTGATAAGACCCTGAATAAATATTTTCATATGTATATTCATATATATATACACGAATGAAGGCAGGCAGGCATAGGAAAGTAGGTATGGGGCATATGGGACCTCTATACTATCTTTGCAACTATTCTATGACTAAAATGATTTTGAAATACCAAGTTTATCAAAAGAACCAATGAACTATTATATGCAGTAATACACACGAACCTTGGAAACATTCTGGTGAGTGAAAGCTTTGACAAACGCAAGGTAAGATTTGTGTTTTTCACTCTGTGTCAGTTTTACCTAAGCAAAATGGAAATAAGTATCGAACTCCAGTTAATGATAGACAGGCTGAGAGATCTATCAGGAAATGTGAAGTCTGCACATCAGTTTACAATAAATTTTAAGAAGATGGACTGACGGGTGGAGCCGAGATCAAGTAGCACAGCGGAGTGCTCACAGTGCAGCCCCGATGGCGAGCGTGTGGTGCTGAGTGTGAAGGCCTATGCGGGCAAGGGCCCTGCTCGCTGTGTCAGGTGATCCCAAGTGTTGTGTCGTGGGCAGTGCCTGCCCCTAGGGAGAGGACACCAGGCTGTCCTGGAACTTGGCTCTTTGAGAGGGAAGCCCATGGCTGATGGCAGGCTGACTGAAACAACCTCTTCTGACTTCAGGACTTTCCATTTGGGCTGCAAGAAGGGATCTCCCAGAGGCCCTGGGATTCAACCAGTAAGGCAGCTGCAGACCCTCACTGCCTAGTCTGGGCAGGGACAAGCTGGGCAAGGGGCAGTGCGAACAGCATGAGCAAGCTAGTGGCTGTGTGACTGCTGTGTCACTTCTCGTTCTTAAATTGCATTTTGCTTGTCTGAGAATGAGAATAATAGCTCTACCTTATCACAGTCCTAGTTCCTACCCAGGACTCACGGGTCCCAGAACATGTCTGTCTCTCTGTGCCCTCAGGAACCTGAGGCCTGCCTATAATCATAGCACATGGGAAGCTGAGGCAGGAAGATGGCAGCGACTTCAAAGCCGGCCTAGGCAAAATAATGAATTCAAGGCCAGCTTGAACTAGCTAGCAAGACCCTGTCTCAAGAAAACAAAAAAGAAAAAGAAACCTGATGTCTGTTCCCGGAAGCTGCCCTACCTGTTGTGACTGGACACCCTACCTCTGCCTTCCCATCTGTTCCAAGCCTGCAGACTTCCTAGCAGCCCCTTTCCTTCCCAGCACAGCCACCTCTGGCCAGAAGGCCTCCCTCATCCTCCTCGGCTCCTGAGGGGTCCTCTCTCTCACACACACACGCTCTTTACCAGCCAGTTCGGCCTCCCTCTGCTGCTCCCCTGTCCCCATGCCTGTTTGCCCAACAGCCCCGAAGCCCCTGCTTGTCCCTCAGAGCTGTCACCTCCCACCAGGGTCTTCCTTAACCCCATGTTCAAACCGGTGACGCAAAAGAGATGCCGCCCACTCCAGCACAGGGCCGGCACTCTAGAGGCGTGTGCTGCTGGTCCCCGCCCTCTTGCCGCTGCCTTCCAGGGACAGCCTGGCTGGACCTGGGCTGTGCTGGAGCTCACAGCGCAGTGGATGACAGGGTGGCAGGGAGAGAGAGGGTAAGACTAGAAGTGGAGTGAGATGTCGGCGCACACTGCACTGCAGGGTGGGGTGGGGGAAGAGGCAGAGAAAGGAACGCTGTCTGAGTGTCTGCCCTGGGCCAAGCCCTTCTGTGAAGGACGTACCTGATCTTTCTGCAGGTGAGGCCTAGAATCTCCACAAAGAAACTCAGTCAAGGGTCTTGCCAATAGTGAAAGGGTCAGGCTACACCACCAGTCCTGCCTGAGCCCCAAACCTGAGTTCTTCCCACTGCCCCATAAGCCTGCGGGCTCTGCACCCACACGGACTGGGTCCTGCACTGCCGGCCCACATGATGCTCTGCACCTTTCCACCCTGTCTGCTGCTTTCCACAGTTCACAGCTGTCACTCAGCCAGGAAGAAAGAGAATTTTTTTCAAAGGCAAAATAAGTGTAAGACTTCAGAGTCAGTGTGACAGGGTGAATCTAGTATCTCTGGAAGCTGTGGGGCTCAGGCTCGCAGCCTGGACCCAGTTGGGCCTTAGGAGAAGCAGGTGTCACCCGCAGGCAGGTCTTGGCTCCTCAGCACTCTTCCTTCTGTCAGATGCTGACACTCTTGGGGACACTAATGTCCCCAAGGATCACAGCCTCCCTGACCACCTGGCTGGAGTCTAGAAAAGTAGAAGCCAGAGGAGACCGGCACTCTAAGTTGGATGGGCTCTGGCATGGCCCGCAGTTCACAGGCTCAGAGGGAGAGGACGGGGTACGCAGCTCCCCGGCCAAGTAACAGCAAAATCACTGCACCCCAGTGCGTGGCCACCAGGTAAGGCTGCAAGCGGGGGCCACAGCAGGGACTCTCATGTATGCTGCCCTTTTCAGTTCTCAAAGTATTGCCGTCCAGCTCCGTACTGGTTCCTCACTAGCACCCCCCCAGGTGAGGCAACCAAGGCTACTACTGCCTCTCATCAGCCTGCGGCAGCCTCCTCAACACCTCGGATTCTGGGCTCACACCTCTAACCTCTTCCCCTCAACAGAGCGACGTTTTCAGAGAATGAATCTGACTATATTTGTCCTCAGTTTACAACCAGAGTCCCGGCTGGGCGTGGAGGCACACGGCTATGATTCCAGCACTTGGAAGGCTGAGGGAGGAGACTGCCGTGAGTTTGAGGCCAGCCTGCACTACACAGCGAGACCCTATCTAGGGAAAAAAACAAACTCACGAAGTCTCAGCTTGGTTCTCCCCATAAGGCCTCCAAGATCACGTGGCCTGACTCCTGCTGCCCTGAATGTCCTTGCCCCTTATCAAGTGGGACGGCCAATCCTCCCTAACCACGGCACCCCTCCCTACGTCCCTCCCTCCCGCAGTGTTTGACATCTGGAACATAGTTAGATCCTACACATTTACAAAGTACCTTTCCCAAGAAGCTTCCTTCAGAGCCCCAGATGTGAGCTCCCAGTACCGTGCTCACCCTGTCACCGTCCTGTCCTGCCAGTCTTTGCCCCCACAGACAGTGGACGCCTTGGAAGCTGGGAATCTCATTCACTCCCAGCAGCGTGCTTGGTGTATAGCAGGTACCTCATATTTGTAAAGAAATAAATTAACCCCCAAGGAATTATATGACTTGCCTAAAGCCAGCAAGCTAGCACAGACGCGAGTCAGTGTGGCACTGAACTTCTAAAGGCCAGGCCTTCCTGCTGTATTCAGACTGGGCTTTTCTTGACACTGGTTAGAGAAGGATAGGCCGGGGACAAGCTGTGAGAGACAAGCTTGGGATGCTGGGCACTGGAGGGACGAGGGAATGAACTAAAACCGAGAAACTGCCACCAGTTGAAGAACGCAAAGTGAACATGCACACCCAGCTGACAAGGACAGGGCTCCAGCCTGGGCTACAGGCGCCTCACACCAGGAGACACTGATCTCCCCCCGCAGACTTTGGGTCTTGCAGCCGGGCTACAGACAGCGCACAGGCACAAACCTGAAATGGGGCCTGGTGGGATGCGAATGGGTCTACGCACCACCCAGCACGGACGATCCACATTATATGTCCCCATGTCCCCACATGTTCCTTCCCTAGTCCCACTTCCCAGAATGACACAGCAGGCCAACTGAGAGGCAATTCTAGGACATGGGACTATGATTTCCTTCGTGCTGGGGTGAAAAGTGAGTTCTGGGCAGGGCGCGATGTGCAAGAGGGTTGGTGTCCAGACCCCAGTGCTCCAGGTGCCCCAGAGGCCAAGGCAGAGCCAGCCCACTATCTGCAGGGTCTGCCATGCGGGGAAGGGCTTGGGGCTGGCCCCTTACGACACAGGCCACTGTGTGTGGAGCAGCATTGCAGACTCCACGAGGCAGGGGAAAGGGAGAGCAAGGGGTCTGCTTTAGACGCTGACACAAAGCACGAATGGGGCTCTCAGGGCCACTCCCCAGGGTAAGAGGAAAAGGGACCTGGCTCTAACCCACCTCAGGAATCCAGGAGGACAGGAGCCCTGCTCTGATGGAAACGAACCGGAACTGGAGGTTACAGCGTACAGAACAGTGCTAGATCACTGGTCATGAAATGCAGTTTCATCTCAAGCCATTTAGGCAATGGTAATTTAGTCACTGACTGGTCTCTTTGGTCCTGAGTGTTTGATAAACACCACCGCAAACAAACTGGTAACTGTGTGAGTTGCTCACCCTCCCCAGCCTCCACTTCCTCGTTTGCATATGAGATAAGGACACTGCTTCCCTCCAAGGGCTGCTGTGAAGAGTAAATTAATTCCTTACAGCAACAGAAAAAGGAAAATAACCTAAAGGGCTGTCAGAGGAGAGTAGTTACTTGAAGTGTGCTCAGTTCACAGCTGCAGGACTGGAAAAGAAGGTTCCTCTCATACAAGCAAGGAAGGTCACCAACGTGTTTTATTAAAAGAAAGAAAAAGTCATCCTTCCATCATGATACCAGCAATAAAACAGGCTCTACACATACACACACACACACACACACACACACACACACACACACACGTCAAACTCTGCCCAAGCACACAAGCACATATTTGTAAACACACAGGGAAAGGTGCAGAAGGCCACTGAGGCCCATGATGCAGAAGACGAAAGGGATCATATACGGCAGACAGTCATGCTCCCTCCTTAAATGTAAGCCACTGTTATGTATAATTTTAAAGGAAGATTTCCTTATGTTCCCTGTTTTTAAATTTATTTATGCAGATGGAATACTTTATTATGCTCTTTTCTTTTTGCTTGTAAGTAAGCAAATCACTATTTTTCCTTCACTGGTCACTGACCCACAAAATAAAGTTTTGAGGAAAGAGGTAGGAAGTTGTCTTCCCTCCCACGGTTTAGGACAGAATGCTGGTCTAGGGGAGTTTACTTTGGGTATCTGAAGGACACGTTGTCCACGTATTTCCCAGGTCAACACGTGACTAATGGCAAGAGGACCTATGCGTTATATCAAATCCATTAACATCCTATGAGGTAGGGATTATGACCTGGATTTTGAGGATGGGAAACTGCAACAAATTAAATCACTTGCTGAAAGTCACACAGTGAGAAACTGGAAGAGGGTCTTGAGCTATCAATCTCAGCCCCCTCTTCTCTCTCACACTCAGGCACACGTACACACATGCACACCCCCATGGATGGTTCCCTGCTGCCATTTCCTGTTACTGACTCTAAAGCACAACTGTAATTAGCACATGATGTGTGCCACATGCTGAAAATATTTAATGGCCCTGGGAAGAGGATGGGGCTCTGGCACTGTTGTGCCTGCCAGTGTAACTAATAATCTATACATAATTTATTTTGCAATAGGGTATGGCACTGATCAACTCAAATGCAGCAAGACTTTAACAGAAACCAAAAGGCCAAGATACTCTCTATGTTCCACATAAAGCTCCTGTTTTTGGCAGATTCTGGATCCTGGCTTGAAATCTGTAGTCGTCTGGGTCCCAGAACAGCTGTGATGTGCCTCGCTCAGGGAGGGAAGAATGAGCCCAAGGGGATTCAGGCCACATTCCCAGGTAAAAGGATTTTAAAAAGCAGGCTGTGTGACAAGGACATGACATAAACGCCAGATATCTCAATGTAAGCAATGATGAGGTCACACAGAGGTAGACACAGGCTTGGCTGTGTAGGATATGCAGAGACCAGAGATGGTAGAGATGGAGTTGCTAACTGACCTCAGCCAGAGGGCGTGATTTGCACCCATCTCCCCTTTCCCTTCACACTCTCCAAATGTGAAAGGCCTACTGCCCACCCCTGTTCCTCTGATCTCTCAACCTGACCACACTACCGGCCACTCAACAGAAGAGCTAATCCTGCTCCTGTGGACTCCTCCAGCAGCTACTCTGCATATCTACTCAGGAATCATACGATATCTCTTTGAATATTCTCATTCATTTACTGAACAAATTCCTGTTAGGCAATTGCTTGCTCTGTGCCAAACACTGATCTGGAAGTTGGGGACCCTACAATGGGGGACAGGCAGATCACTCATAGGCTAGTGGGGGGATCAGGGAGGAGAGCAAGTGACAGACTGAGTAAGTGCTATGAAGGGAACAAGTAGAAGGTGAAGAGACAACAGGGCAGATTTCAGAAAGGGCCTTTCTGAGAGAACGCTTAACAAAATTCTAAACGTCCTGAATTTGCACATTGTGATTCCAATGGCCAAAGGGCATGGAGAGTCAGGTGTGGTGGCGCTCACCTATAATCCCAGCACTCAGAGGCTGAGGCAGGAGAATCACTGTGAGTCCAAGGCCAGCCTGGACTACATAGCAAGTCCCTGTCTCAAAAGGGGGCAGAGCACAGACACTACAACCCTGAGGATGAGGAGGCTCCACTGCTGTCAGTCAGCATCCAGGAAAACAATCCACTGAGTGACTGCCTGGGGAGCAAATGCCCCACCCAACACATCCCTTTAGCCAGCCAGCAACAGCAGCAACCAAGCCCCAGCCCTGCAGCCCTGGAAGCATCTGACCCAGCAAAGCTGTCTATGGCTCAGAGGCACAAACCCCAGACCGAAGGATGCCACTGATACACAATGGATGCCTAACGATCTGCCAGTTTAAGGAGACCCTGGCTTGGGTGGTGTGGCACACGCCCCTAATCCCAGCAACTCAGGAGGTTGAGGCAGGCGGGTCATGAGTTCAAGGGTTGTCTGGACTATAAAGCAAGACTCTGTCTCAAAAAAAGACAACAACAAAAGAGTATCTGGACTCCTGCAGGCTGATACAGCCTGTTGGTGATATTCTCCAGGGACAGAAAATGCATATTCCCTCTCCCTCGGCAAATCCCACCACCTAAAATCTATCTGCAGAAATACTGGCATGGGGTACAAGAATATGTGTAGGCTTTTCCATTTTAAGTAGCAAAATAACCAGAAGCAACCTCAATGTCCATCAGCATGGGTTTCCCTGGTCAAATAAATCATGGCGCATCCAAACCATGGGGTATGACGAAGCCATTAAAATAAGGCTCTCGAGATGGGAGCACTAAGTGAAAAACACCAAATCGAAAAGCAGTTCATCGAGTAGGATGCCATTTACTTACATAAATCAGAAGGCGCTTACGTGCACATACGTCCTGACAGCTATCTGTGAATGCATGATGTCTGCAAAGATAGTCACCAAACTAACCCGGTGACTGACCACAAGTGCTCTGGGGGATGCCGTGGTGGTTTTTTTTTTTTTTTTTTTAAACAGTGTTAAAGATTGAACCCAGGGCCTTAAGCATGATAGGTAAGCATTCTACCATTGAGCCCCACACCCGGTGTCAATCTTTATTTTTTCGTTCTACCTTCCTCTATTTTGTTTGAATCTTTCCCTACAATGAAAATGAATTCACGTATTATGTGTGTGATTTAAAATGTGTTAAAAATATCTTTTAATAAGATAAGATAGTATTCCCACAGCCGACTTTTCTCTGTAGCTCAGCTACTAAGGCACTGGATCCTCCTGCCTTGGGTTTCCAGCCCATCCCCAATCCTTCTTTTCTAACAATTCCGTCTCTCCTGCCTTCAGAGGCACCTGACCACTTGCAAATATCCCCCCTTGGTCTTCACACAGACCCTTCTTCATAGAGGCAGTCACAGGGCAGAACATGCTCATCTGGCAAGTTCTGTAGAGAATTCATAATCACTGCAAGTGGATTTCCCAACCAAAAGTAGAGACTCAGGACAAGAACAGGCCAAGGACTATTTCTGTGCAGCTCATTAACCTCTTCAGGGACGCAAGCAGGCTCAGTGGCCTCACATGCCAGCCACTGGTATGCCGGGAAATATAAGGAAATTCCAACAAGACAGAAGAACCAGGGCAAACTTTTAGCCTCCAGATACGAAGTTGAAACTTGCAGACTTTTGCCGCATGAGACATAGGCAGGAAGTGCTGCCCAGGGTACTGGCCTCCAGCTCTCTTCCTGCTGTTCACGGCCCAGGATAAATGGCTGGACAGGAGTCCTGCAGAAATGTCCATGAGGAAATACCAAACCCCTCAATCACTGAAAAAGCCCAAACTCCCTTCTTTCCTCACAGCAGTTAATCTTGGAAGCAAAGTTCCCTGGGGACTATTCCCTGGCATCACTCGTCTTTCCAGTAACCTTGCTTCTGTCCAGTTCACTGTGCAGAAAATGCTTGGCTATGCCAGTGGCTTTGAAACAGGAAACAGAACAAATGATTCTCCTAATACTTCAACATCAATGACCTGAAGGAAGGTACCCCAGTAGACCAGGGGACTTCAGGAAGGAGGTTTGCTAGGCCTTCTGCCACCAAAACTCTGGGACAGTGACCCAGAAATCTTTTTTTGTTGTTTTTTTTCCTGAGACAGGGTCTCACTATGTAGTTCACTATGTAGCCCAGGTTGGCCTTGAACTCATGGCAATCCTCTTGCTTCAGTCTACCAAATGCTGGGAGTGTGCCACCATGCCCAACTTGCCTTTTCTTTTAAAAAACAATCAATGGCATGTGACTGTGACAGTTACCGTGGGAAACCTGTATTTTTAACAAGCTCCTACTGAGGATCCTGATGCTTGAGATGTTGCTCCTGGAACTAA
>RJWT010056010.1:0-10091 GCA_004365215.1 Cuniculus paca
TATGTGACATCAGTAGGCTAGCATGATGCAGGCAAGAGACACGGCCTGCCCAAAGACCAAAGGTGGAGAGGAGAGAGGGAATCAGATCGATAAAGATAAGTCAGTGCTAGGGGCAGAAGGCCTTGAATGGCAAACTAAACATTTGGGTTTTAATTCTGCCTTCAGCTCTGCAAGGTTGCGGGTAGGAAAGAATCCCGATCCAGTTCTTTGAAGGAGGACCACCCGGGCACTGTAGGATGCACGGATGGCAGGGGCGGGGGGGGGGGGAAGTGGGGAAGCCATCGAGGAGGGGCACGGAAGTGAGCTAGGGCCTGGCTGTGGGAGTGGTGATGGGAGGACAGACTGAGGGACTTGGGGGTGGAATGGACAACCCAGCAAGGAACAGGTGCCCAGGTCTGGGACTGAATGTGTGAGTATGTGGGGAGCAGCAGCAGCAGGAGGAGAAGGATAAGGCAGGAGGGGTGCTGAGTTCTGATGCGGCCGTGTCCAGTCTTAGATCCCAAGCAGAGGCTGGCCTGCTGCATCCCGGCTGCCTCAGCTGCCCCGAATGTTTCCATGCTCCTGATTCTCACAGCTGTCCCCTTCCCCACTGTAGCTGACGAGGGGCCCGCGGGTCTACCTGTGTGATTTACAGGGGACGGCCGCCTGGCCAATGCCGAGGAGAAGCTGATGGACGACCTGCTCAACAGAACCCGCTACAATAACCTCATCCGCCCGGCCACCAGCTCTTCACAGCTAGTCTCCATCAAGCTGCAGCTGACCCTGGCCCAGCTCATCAGCGTGGTAGGTGTGGAGGGTGTGGAGGGGCCAGGCCAGGGCTCTGGAGAAGGCCAAGGGATCATCACCCGCCTCCAGCTCCCCACATCCATGTGCAGGGCAGGGATCAGGTGACCAGAGATTTCCTTCTGTCGTTGCCCAGATTTCCCAGCTTGTTCATCTTTTGTATTTTTTAAAAAATTGTGTGTACAAGCCGAGTGTGGTGGCTCATGCCTGTAATCCCAGCACTCGGGAGGCTGAGACAGGTGGATGGTTGTGAGTTCAAGACCAGCCTGGGCTACAAAGTGAGCTCAAGGCCAGCCTGAGCGGCATAGTGAGACCCTGTCTCAAAAACACCAGGGCCGGGGATCTAGCTCAGCAGTCTAAGCGCCTGCTCGGCAAGCACAAGGTCGTGAGTTCAATCCCCGGTGCTACAAAAAAAAAAAATTGTGTGTACATATGTATATATATATATATATATATGATACTTATATGTATAGGGGTGCAGTGTAGCGTTCAGCACATGCATACGATGTGTCATGTGCATACATGATACAATGTGTCATGGCCACAGGAGGGTAGCTGGCACCTATGTAGTCTAAGACATGGCATTTCTCTGTGTTGGGAACATTCAAAGTCCTATCAGCTATTTTGAAATATTCAGTTAATTGTTGTCAACCGCACTTATCCCACTAAGACATGATTCCCCTGCCAACTGCACCCTGGTACCCTTACTCACTCTCCCTCCACACCCTTGCCTGGCTCTGGTCACCGAGCTTCTGTTCTCTGTGGCCTTGAGATCTGGTCTTTCTCTGTATCCATAAGTTAAGGGATTTGCTTCAACTTTAAGGGCACTGACCCTGCCTCTGAGTTATGAGTCTTTCATCCAGAAATACTCGCTGTGTCTGCGCCTGTACGGTTCTCTTTGCCTGGGGATGACCTGACCTCTCATGCACCCTCACTCCATGGCTTACAGCTGCCTGCAAATCTGTGATCTCAACATCAATTAAAATGCTTTGGCATTAACAGATCATCCAGCTAAGGGTGGCTAACACAATAAGAACACGTCTGTTATAACAAGAGAGCAGGCCACACTTTCAAGGATGGCAGGACTCTAGGAGGAGGTCAGTGATCTCACAACCCTGCAGGTCTCTTGTTTTTCCCTCATGGTCCCAAGATGGCAGCCACTGTTCCAATATGAAATCCTCACACAATAACATCCACAGCAGAAGAAGACAAACCCTTTTATGGGCTCATTTTTGAGTCAAGAAAACTTTCTCTGAGACTTGTCCCCTGGATGGCCCCCTGTGTTTTTTAAAGAGAGAGGGTTAGAGGTATAGCACCCCAGTGATGGGAGTTTCTAGGGAACAGACCAGGAGTTGACACTGGCTGAGTTACGTGAGCCTTCCAAAGCGAGCCTTGGGATGGGGAGCAGGGTCCCCCAGACCCTCGGGCAGTCAGAGAAGTGGGAGTGTGAGGGGCAGTGTCCAGACACAAGCAACCTCTGGGGACTGAAGGCCCCATGCCTGAAAGGAACCGAGTTACAGTGGTAATGCATCTTTTAAACTCCTCCAAGGGTGTGCCCGAGATCCACACAGCTCAACTCACAAACTTGAGTGATGCTTTTAATCTGGTACAAGAAAAAAACTGCAAATCTAGAATTAGACCAGGTTTTTGAAGGTCTCTTTCAAAAATGAAGGTGAAGTAAAGATGTTTTCAGACAAAAAAACAAACAAACAAACAAAAAACACTAGAAGATCCAATGCTAAAGGTTGTTCTTTTGCCATTAAGAAAATGATCCCAGATCACAAAGAGGGTAAATGGACAGGTGGATTATGCTGATATCAACACTAAAATAGTAAAAAGGTTTTAATTTAATTGCAAGATTTTAATTGCACTGCATGTAGGATTCAACTCATGACCGTTATAGACCCGAAAGTCAGGGGGGTATAACTGGAGTTAGACCATTCTGTAGTCCTTGCTTGTTCTGGAAGTGGTGAAAGTACTGATTTATATCAGGTTCTAGCTGGGGATTTAGCTCAGCAGGTTAAGCACCTGCCTGGCAAGCACAAGGTCGTGAGTTCGATCCCTGGTATAAATAAATAAATAAATAAATACATACATACATACATACATATATTGGATTCTAAAAAGTCCAATGTGTATACTGCAGTCGCTAGGGCAACTATTGAAGGATGAATCATGTCGATGTGGGGAGAAATGGAATAACAAATAATAAAACAATTAGAGAAAATAGAATACAGAACATAGGAAACAAACCGATGGTAGGTTTATACACAAATACAGATTCTTCTTGACCTGAGTTGGAATTGTGTTTCCATAGACCCACTGCACGTCAGAAATGCTATAAGTCAAAGATGTGTTTACCACTTGGATAAATCCATTGTAAAGTGAGAAAAATCACAAGTTGAACCATTCTAAATCAGGGACTGCCAGTAGGTCAGTAGCTGCATTAAATGTAAATGGCCTAAATACTAAAAATGAGATCACTGGCACACATCTGTATACACACACACACACACACACACACACACACACACACTTGATACCTCTGATCCAGTAGCCGGGGATGTGGATGTTATGATTGGATCCCCAGTAGCCACCCTGAGCCATGCACATGAGGGCCTTGCTCTAAGTATGAGAGAGGAGGAAGCTGGAAGGAAACCAAACATCTGCAGATTTCTCAGAGTGGAACCACCATGTCTGTCCCAAATTTTCTATGAGAGGGATACAGACTTCTGCTTGAGCTCTGTGATGCTCTGCTCTGTTCTTGGCAGCTGGCATTTGTCCTACTGAAGCCCTTATCTAGCTGAGGGCTCAGAACAGTTCCTGGAAGAAGTGTCCCCCAGGCTTAAGTTGGGACACTGCACATGACCTTGATGAGAGGAAGTAGGAGAAAGGGTGCAGGATACATGCACAGAACAAGAAGGCTGGGGCTGCAGCAGAGGGGAGGGAAGCCCAGGGAGGTGAGGTGAGGCTGGAGTAGGGGAACGGGATGTTACAGTTGGCTTGAATCTGTAGAGGAATCACAAAAAGGTCCTATGTGTGAAGGTGACTCAGATAGAATGAGACGGAGAAGGGAATGGCAGAGTGTTGGTTAAGTCCATCCTGGCTGCAGAGGAAGAAAGAGAAGTGTGCCCATGCATGTGCATATGTGTGCCTGTATGCATGTGTGGAGTGTGCCCGTGTGTGAGTGTGCATGCATGTGTGAGTGTGCACGTGTACTGTGTATTCCTGTGTCATGTGTGTGCGTTGCATGTGTACATGTGTGTACCTGCCTGCGTGTTTGTGTGTGTGGTGTGCACTGTGTGGTGTGTGTGCGTGTGCAGTGATGGTGTGCCGAGTGGAAACAGGCCAGTGCAGAGGTTCAGTGTGGTCCAGGTGACAGACAGATGTGCATGGCCTGGATCCTAAGCCTCAGGCCCGAGTTCAACCCAAACACCATTGTTAGGTATCTGACATGTTCTGGGTGCTCTTCATGATGTCATCCTTGCACACGGTCTTTGGATTCTCGTGGGAGGCCGGATTCTCATGGGAGGTGGTGTTAATACATAAAAATATAGATGTTGCCTAGTGGCAGCAATCACTAAAAGACAGACAAGGTGGGATGAGAGGGAGGAGGAGGGCTATTTATGTAGGAAATGGAGGAGGTTTCTCCAATAAGGGAAGGATTCTGACACCTGAAGACAGTGAGGAAGTTGTGTGTGTGGGTTCCCAGGACGGAGCAGAGGCCAGTGTAGCCACTGTGGGAGAGCGCATGGGAGCAGGTTAAGGTGCACGCTCATGGGGCTCGTGGTGTAGGGGACAGGTGAGCAGGGCCTGGTAGACCCTGGGTTGGATTTCATGTAGGATATGCCAGGGAAGCAGAGGGTTTTGAGCGGAGCCCCATGGTCCACGTTGAGATTCTACACGAACCACCCTAGCGGCTGTGTAGAGAAATGACCAGAGTCAGGCTAGGACAGACCCAGGACCAGTTAAGATGTGGCTGCAGTGGTCCAGGTGACAGATGTTGGTGGCAGTGAAGATGGAGAGAAACTAACAGATTGGAGGTGCGGGTGAGACATCAGTCAATGGCACTTGCTGGATCAGAGGCCATTCCTAGACTTCCGGCTTGCTGCACAGGATGACGGTCCTATGCGTGATGCCAACAGGGCCAGGCTTGGGGAAGACTGAAAGTGTCGCCTCCACATCCTGGTTGTGAAATGCCTTTGAGCCACCTAAGAGATCTTGGGGTGACAGCCAGTCACACTGGCTGGGAGCCTTTTCAGGATAAAGTTTGGTTCATCTCTGATGATCCCCATCACCTCCTCTCCTTCCCCAGAATGAGCGAGAACAGATCATGACCACCAACGTCTGGCTGAAGCAGGTAAGTGCTCTGCAGGGTCCCTGGCCCAGGTGGCGTCTCCTTCGGGCCACTCTGGGGTGGCGACAGACCTATGAGTGACAACAGCCTTGCTGTGTGCTCAGTGCTGGACTGACTACCGCCTGGCCTGGAACAGCTCCCGCTACGAGGGCGTGAACATCCTGAGGCTCCCGGCCAAGCGCATCTGGTTGCCGGACATCGTGCTCTACAACAAGTGAGTTACCGTGTGGTTATGGGGGGGCCTGCATGGCAGCCATGGCTGCAGGTCTCGCCTCTAGGGGACACCGAGGCCTCCTCCAGCCCTACACCTCTTTGGTGCTTCTGGCTTCCAGCCATCAGACTAGAGGAAGACCAGAGCTCAGAGCCAGAGCTCAGCCGAGACTGGAAGTTGGAGGCCCAGCAAGGAGAGGAGCCTAATCTAGCTCCGCCAGTCTTCCGTTGTCTTTCTAAGATTCAGTCAATAGTGAATAGCACCACCTTACTATGTGCAAAGAGGTAGTCTAGGTGTGGTGGCATGTACCTGCGATTCTAGTTACTCAGGAGGCTGAGGCAGGAGAATTGCTTGAGACCAACCTGGGCAACATAGCCAGGTTCCATCTCAAAAAATACTTAGGTAGGTGGAAGGAACTAGAGAAATTCTCCTTGCTTTGTAATTACACCAACAATAGCATGAAACAAGTAAAGGTATGTAGATGAAGCAGGACATCGTGCCATGAGTGCCTGCGGTCCCAGCTACCTGGGAGCCTGAGGGTTGCTTGAGCCCAGAGGATCAGCCTGGGCAACTCAGTGAGACTATGTCTCAAACAAATATAAGTATGTAATTGAGGGGCAGAAAGACTTGAATTTAAATCTCAACTGCGCTACTTAATAGTTTTCTGATCTTGAAAAAAGTAATTTGGGCCAGGGATCTAGCTCAGTGGCCTAAGCGCCTGCCTGGCAAGTGCGAGGTCGTGAGTTCAAACCCCGGTGCTACAAAAAAAAAACAAAAAACAAAAAATACAAAAAAAAAACAAGAAGTAATTTAACTTCTCTTAGCTTGGTTTTTCCATCTGTAAAATGGGGATAATAAAAAGATGCACACCATTGGACTATGCGGAGGCTTACTGTGAAGTCTCAGATTGTCTTGTGGTAAGGCTGTCTCCACCACCAGGCACCAAGCAAAGCGGTCCAGCTTCATAGGGGTGGGTGGACGTCGATGGGTGGTAGGTGAAAATAATCCCCAGGGATGCTGTGGGGAGCCACACTGGCGGGTTTCACAACGCTCTCCCTGTGCCCCATTCCTACCCAGTGCCGACGGGACCTATGAAGTGTCCGTCTACACCAATGTGGTGCTGCGCTCCAATGGCAGCATCGAGTGGCTGCCCCCTGCCATCTACAAGAGTGCCTGCAAGATTGAGGTGAGGCACTTCCCTTTCGACCAGCAGAACTGCACCCTGAAGTTCCGCTCCTGGACCTACGACCACACGGAGATCGACATGGTCCTGATGTCGCCCACGGCCAGCATAGACGACTTCACACCCAGCAGCGAGTGGGACATCGTGGCCCTCCCAGGGAGGCGGGTGGTGGACCCACTGGACCCCAGCTACGTGGACATCACCTACGACTTCATCATCCGGCGCAAGCCGCTCTTCTATACGATCAACCTCATCGTGCCCTGCGTGCTCATCACCTCTCTGGCCATCCTTGTCTTCTACTTGCCGTCCGACTGTGGCGAGAAGATGACGCTGTGCATCTCTGTGCTGCTGGCCCTCACCTTCTTCCTGCTGCTCATCTCCAAGATCGTGCCTCCCACCTCGCTCGACGTGCCCCTCATCGGCAAGTACCTCATGTTCACCATGGTGCTGGTCACCTTCTCCATTGTCACCACGGTGTGCGTGCTCAACGTGCACCACCGCTCACCCAGCACGCACACCATGGCGCCCTGGGTCAAGCGCTGCTTCCTGTACAAGCTACCCACCTTCCTCTTCATGAGGCGCCTGGGCCTGGACAGCAGCCTGACGGAGGCTCCGCAGCCCGGCCGGCCACACCCGACTAAGACAGAGGCCGTCGCTGGCTCCACCAACGTCTACAGCAACTCCATGTACTTTGTGAACCGGAGCCCGGCTGCACCCAAGTCCCAGGCTGCCTCCCACACCACGGGCACTGCCAAGGATTTCCGGCCGAGGTCTTCTGGGAGGTTCGGGCGGGATGTGCGGGAGGCGTTGGAAGGGGTCAGCTTCATTGCCCAGCACATGGAGAGCGACGATCGGGACCAGAGCGTAAGTGGCAAGCCCAGCCTCACCTGCCTGCTCGGGAAAGGGGCTCAGCTTGTAAATTTCCCTTTTCCTGCAGTTAGTTCATAGGTGCTGAGTCTTCTACTCACCCAGCAAAGGACCCCCAGCTGTAATGCATTTTCCTACAGCTTCAGGGAAGCGGAAGGAGGAGGAAGTAGTGATAGTCTTTTTGTGCTCTGGGTTCCCCCAAAGCATACCTGAGATGGCTTTGGGGGCAGGTAGTTTGAGAGGTGACCATGGAGTGCACAGTGTGACATGGGGACAGGAAATAAACACTGTAGGGTATCAGCAGGACACCACTGTAGGCCCCACACTTGCAGTGGAGATCTCCAGAGCCCATGGGGACCAGCATCAAGGCCCACAGAGGGATTTGGGGTACTTACTGCCCGCGCCTGTCCCCATATACTGACTGTAGCTAGGGTCGTTAGTTAGCATGCCCACACACATTAGTTAGCACGCCCAGAGCAGAAAGGCTGGGTGCCAGAGAAAGCCCCGGGGCAGAGAGGAGAAGAGGAGAGTAGGTCCCAAGGAGACTGTCATGGGCTGAAAGACGGCTCTGCAGCCTTTCGGGACGTAGGTGGTGGGTGCCATGCAGACACTTACAGCTTTTGGGGGTGCAGTACCATCAAGTAAAATATTATTACTACCAGCTAAGGAACAGTGGAGTGGCTGATGAAAGATATCCTAAAATGGGGTTAAATTAGGGGCTGGGGAATCTAGCTCAGCGGTCTAAGCACCTGCCCGGCAAGTGCAAGGTCATGAGTTCAACCCCCGGTGCCGCAAAAAAAAAAAAAAGGGGGGGGTTAAATTCACACTCACAGGGCAACACCATGGGTAAGTAAAGAGTTCTAGGGCAGTTTTATACCTGAACACGGGACTCGGTAGTCATGGTTGGAAATTTTCACACTTGTTTTCATTCCAGGCAGAACAAGTGCTATACCCATGTGCACAATCTTGCTTCCACACAGACCAGATCAGATCCTCTAGACAGATTCTGACAGCACAGCACGCTGTCTTCCCCTCCCAGCTGCATGGAGAAAAGAGGACATTTCCTCATTCTTGTCTTTCTGCAGTTCCTTCACCAGCTGTACTCTCAAGGGAAAGCTCTGGTCGTCCATTAGTTAGCATGGCTGGAAAAGCACAGGCCAGGAAAACTTCGTGTCACATGGAGCAGTGAGAGCCGTGAACAGAAAGAATCTAGGGCATGAGGTTTTCATCTGCATCCCCACTGCCGAGGGTATAGACCTTGGGCCGGCAGCATTAACACCGTTTGAAGCTTCCTGGAAGCCTAAATTCTCAGGCCCACCTCAGACCCCTGACGGACCCCAAAGGAGCCATCCTAGGTGCACCCCAGATAACAGGAGTTCTGGGCACATTCCAGGTTGAGAAATAGCTTCATAGGATTTCACCTCCTAAAAAGTTGATTTGGTTGTGCTATTCTTTTTCTTCTTGTACTGGGAATTGAGCCCAGGGCCTTTTCACTGAGCTACATCCCCAGTTTTTTTAATTTCTTTTATTTTGAGACAGGGTCACACGTTAAGTTGCCCAGGCCGGGCTCCAATTTGTGCTCCTCCTGCCTCAGCCTCCTAGACTGCTGGGATTACAGGCATGCACCATCACACCTGGCTTGATCATGCTATTCTTTTTTTTTTTTTTTTTTTTTTTTTTTTGCGGCACCAGGGATTGAACTTACAACTTCGTGCTTGCCAGGCAGGTGCTTAGGCTGCTGAGCTAAATCCCCAGCCCAATCATGCTGTTCTTTAGTTGAAAATCATCTGGGACTTTAACATTACCTAATCCATTTGCTCTCAAACATTAACTGGCATTCTGGGACCCTGCCGGCTAACTCAGAACCACAGAATCAGCTCCAAGGCAGCCCACTAGGCTGTACTAGAACCTCAGGGGAAGCATCTAGCAGCTGCGTTTCTAACCGGATCCCTGGTGATGCTGTGCACAAGCCACGCTGAAAAGCACTGGCCCGCACCCTGGTGGAGCTCACCCATCATGAGCATTCTGTACTAGAGGCCTCCTCAGCCCCAAACTCGACTCATTTTAGCCTCTGGGGAAGGAGCCTGGAAGGATGCAACCATGAGACCCCGCAGTGGCTACATAGCTCCAAACTCGCACCAGGCGCTCTGCCAGGAGCAGACATTGCCTCACTTCCAACCCCCCGCAAGCCCCATTTTACAGTGTGTTTGGGAGCTATTTCCTGACTTGCAGGAGTCACACAGCTGGTCCCCAGCAGAGCCAGGCTCTATGCCTGTGGATATTCCCATCATCATTGGACTCGTGGGCTAGCCCTGCACTGAGCACACCAGCTATGGACATCTTCTGTGTCCTTGCAGAAGTACGTCCCCCTCTGGGGCATAGGACCCACCCCTCAGGACCGGGCGCTGTTCCTCATCTCCAACACCTTCCCCCCTCCCTGGTGATTAACTAGTTACTGTAAATAAACGGAAGTATAAAAAGAGGGGGAAACCAGCCAGGCATGGTGGCTCACGCCTGTAATCCCAGTGCTTGGGAGGCTGAGACAAGACGATCATTGTGAGTTCGAGACCAGCCTGGGCTACAAAGTGAGCTCAAGGTCAGTCTGAATGGCATAGTGAGACCCTGTCTCAAAAAGACAAGGGCCGGAGATTTGGCTCAGTGGCCTAAGCACCTGCCTGGCAAGTGCGAGG
>RJWT010056011.1:0-10083 GCA_004365215.1 Cuniculus paca
ATTCAAAAACAAATCAGAAAGGAAAAGCATGTTTTATGAAATGTACATGTAGAGTTCTGGGCTCAAAAATCTAGGAGGAAAAAATCTTAGGCTTATAAAAGAATTTTCCAAGGATTTTTAATTCATTTTGACATTTATGACAATCTCATGCCTAAGAGAAAACTGCCCCAGTTCAAATAAAAATGACATTAGTATCTGAAGCCTGAATGTGAGCTACAAAAACACATTCCTTACACAAAAGAGCTGATGATGCTGTTAGTCCTGTCAAGTTATCCTTTCCACAGAAGATTCAAAAATTATTTTCAAAAGAGAGTCCGTCTCCATTCCTGTGATGTCTGTAGTGACTCTGTTCTATGTGAACGTTTGCAGAACCTGTAGGCATCATAAATGAGGTCAGCTTGCGGATCCCCGTTTGCTGTCTCTGTGATCATGTGCAGCAAGGTTAACTGTTTCTGTAGATGCAACCTGTGGTCTCAAGGGAAGGGTAGAAAGACTTCTGAGACTCAGCCTCGGAAAACTGACTTGTAGCCTAAAAAATAAAAGGTGAGTTAGGAAAAGCAGATGGAATGTGAAATAATGTTTCTCCAAGTTCTTTTTTTATACAAGTGTCTGTTAACATGCCAGACAACAGCAACACAACTGCTTCTGTTGGCACCCTCGATTACTCTGAGCTGAGTGTTGATAGGGAATAGGAAAACAGTTATGTATGATCTCTTCAGCTTTTGAAAGGTGCTGTCCTCCATTGACATAAGGTGCCTCAAAATAACGTAACTGACAACAGAACAGAAAGGTCTGAATTCCTTAGAAAAAACTTCACAGGATCTGCCCTACTCCCCATCTGGAGAGTGTGCTTTGGAGAGGGAAATTCTCACCCTCCTCCCCTTCTTCTTCCTCCTCTTTCTCATTTTTTTTTCAAATCTTAGATTTAATTCTTCCTTATAAGACCCTGAACCAGTTATTTAAAGTTTGTGAGCCTCAGTTTCCCAACTAAAGAATAGAAGTAAGCTTCTTTGCCTTTTCGGGTTGTCATGATGCTCAGCAGATAATGTGGCTTCCTCTTTCACTAAGCACCGTCAGCACTCTGAGGACTTTCAGTGCCCTGTGTGGGGAAACAGGTGACTGCTGATCATTTTATCAATTGCTTCTCCAGCAGGCAAGTTAACTGCTTCCTGTGTTGCCTCAAGACACAACAGTAGTTTTTGTTCAGAACAAAAATATTTGTTGTTTAACTCCTGCAGGATGAGGGTTACCCAAGTAGATGTTACACACAAATGTGTCATGCGTCCTGGGAAATCTTTGTGCCTCACTCTTGGTACCTCTATTTGAAGCAGTATGGTATTATCTTCAGATAAGATGATTTGAGGTGGATTTCTTAGGAACTGTCATCCTCTAGGGCATGTTCTAGAATGTTCTAGGGCAGTGATGATGAACTTTTAGAACTTTCAATGATACAAATAATCCACCACAAGTGCCATAGTTTTGTCACCACTTTGGGGTATCTAATGATAACCCCTTTCATCTCACCCCACCGATCAATAATTAATAATAATGGAGAATGAGAATTTATCTCTTTTAAATGTGGCAATATAGGAAGAAAATCAATAATTATTATCTCTTTATTCTATCTTCTTTAATGTTCACATTCTGCAGTTAAGTTTCTAGAAATCATTAGACCCAGTACTAGCCCAGTGAATGGTACTACTGACTGTAGGTATAATGTACAAATGCTTTCCACTAGAATTTTCTGCATTGCTGGAATGTTCAAGTCCCGGTGCTATCACTTGTGGCTACTGATCACATAAAATGTGGCTAGTGTACTTCAAGTGCTGAACTGTTTACTTTTAAATGTAAACAGTGACATGTGGCTGGTGTGTGTTGTATTAGGCAATGTGGGTCAGTGCTGTAGGCTGTTTCCCTTGATGACAGATAACCTAAAGCAATGACAGACTATGGAAACAGAGGGAGTCCATGGACAGCTTCTACTTTTATCTATCAAATTGGCGTGGCCCTCAAAGTTTTACAAAGAAAATAAGGTTAATATTCAGTATAATTGCCATATTTCTAAACAGGATCACATCCTTATGCCATTTCTTCTATATTAACAACAATATTTCAAATCTAAAGTTAATGAAATTAAGTTTCATTATTGTCATTTTCACAAAGTATTCACTGATAGGAGTAAGTTATAATAAATCACTGGACCCAAGGAACTGAATTGGATAAACAGTTATATATTCCTACCCTTTTACCCTTCCTTGACACAATGCAACTACCATTATCTTTTTCTAGGACATAACTCACAAGCTCAACATATTTTTCAATAATTCATGTGGTGGAGTCTGATAATTTGACATAAGTATGCAATGTGTAATGGACAAATCAAGGTAGCTAGCATTTCCATCTCCTTAAATATTTATCATTTCTTTGTGTTAAGAACTTTAGTACTACTTCCATCCCAATATTTTTTAAGCTAACACACGTAGTATTTAAAAGATCAAACACTATTCTTGGACAAATGAGTTGCCTGTCTACATTCACATTGTGGAAACTTGTAAGAGTACAATGTAAGTTTTGTCCTGTAAAAATGTAATTTTACTCCAACTGAGGAAACTATTTATTATGAAATTACCTGGAAGCTGGAACATCATACTGAGTGTTTCATGTAATGCAGATAGAACAAAATACAACCTAACATGAGGAGGACATTAGAGGTGTAGTATGACTAGGACATTAAATGTATCAAGAAACATGGTCCTCAGAGAACATGAAGAGTTATCTGAGGAATATAAGAAAATACAAAGGAGCATGCTCAGGTGATGAATAGTTTTCCACAAATAGTTGCACAGTGCTGAAGGACCTATTAGCCTTGTAGGTTTACTATACCTTTTTATTATTTTTTTTTCTTCTGAAGTTTGAGACCCTGTTTTACTGTTAGGTATTTGTGATTGTTGATGCTACTCTTGTGTTACTGGAAAACCTCAATATTTTGATATCTTGAGCATACCCACCAAAATTTCAATTTTTAAAAATGTGTTTTTAGGGCGAGGATTTAGCTCAGTGGCTCAAGCGCTTGCCTGGTAAGTGCGAGGTTGTGAGTTCGATCCTGTGCTTTAAAACACATGCAGTCACTGCTCTATCGTCTGTGTGTTCTCCCCTAAAGAGTCATTCTGGGCCATTCTCTGAGCTGCATAGACCAACAAAGGCTCAGACACTCCCTCCCCAGGGCCTCGTTCCCAACAGAAAGGGGAGACTGTCACCACAGAACTACAAAGAAAGCAAGAAATACCTCTGAGGAACTCTGAGTATCTCTGCAATTAGTGGGGTCAGGAGAGCAGGGTCCGGGGGTCATTCTATTGGCTTTCTATTTGCCTTATTATTAAATCATCACCTTTTGGTTTTAAATTCCTTCTTGAGCGCTCTGCTTCGTGATGCTGTAACTGGGATTCAGAAAACCACTTGCTTTGTCAGCTGGTCACGTTAGACTCTGCCAGTAAGGTGCACGAGGGAAAATTGCAAGGTTGCAAAAGGGTGGGGACGTGCACCTTTCTTTTAGGTCCTAGCGGGTTTACTGCTACTTTTAAGACCCCTCAGGAATATTCTTCTTCCCAGCGTCAGTAGTCCCTAGAAGCAGCTGAATCTGTTTGATTTTCCTGTTGAAAATTTGTTACAACCACCTTTGTTACAACCCCTCTTTCCAAAGATAACTGCACCTGCCAAGCCATGCCCTTCCCTCGGAAATCTGGGACTCCGTTGTCCTTCCTTTTCTAAATTTTAATAATTCGAGTCTTTTACCTATGTTCCTTCAGCCCCATGAGTGGCAGCTGCTTTCTGGGTTTTATTTATTTATTTTTAGTTGTGTACTTATTTATAATTCTATACTTTTTAGGAGGGTGCTAGGAATTGAACGCAGAGCCTCTTGTATGATAGTCCACCAATGAACTATGTCCCTAGCACCACCGTCTCCCAACACACTTTTTTTTTTTAACATGGATCATGCTAAGTTTCCCCTGGCTGGCCTTGAACTTGTGGTCCTCTTGTCTCAGCCTCCTGAGTAGCTGGGATTACAGACATGTGGCACCACACCCAGAAAACTATATTAAAATCTCTCTGTTCAAATAATAAATACAGTTTCTATTTCTTGATTGAGCCCTGACTAATGTACCAGGAAATGGCCAGTCCAATGGAAAAAAAAAATAAAGACATGGGGTGTAACAAGTGCCCATAGCTCATGTCTCAGAGCCATACTTGGGTTTCTAAGATGTCTGGTAGCTTGAGCCACCTGTAGTGGGAGTGGTTACAAAGGTCATGGTGAAGTGTAGCTATGCCGTGTTAGTAGAGCCTTGGAAGTCATACAATGTTTGGATCATCTGTATATTTGCCTGCAAACTCTATGAGGGAGTGATGGTGTCTGTCCTGTGCGAGATGGTGTTATCTACAGTGCAAGTGTATATTTGTTGAATAAATGAAAGAACAATAAAGTACTTACATAGCTTTAGGTAATGGCATATTTACCAACATGTTCAAAGATCAGCTTCTGGATTACAATTTTGCAAATCAGGCTAAAATGGAAAAGAATTGCCCTAGAAATTTAAAGCTGGACCTTCCATGTTCTTCTTTATTGGCCCCAAAATTTCCACCTTTCTTCAGTTTCCAGGCATGGTTATGTGCTCTTTAGGGCGCTGGTTCTCATAACATTATTAATTACCATAAAACATCATTCAAGTGCAGCAGTTGTGCAATCTTATTATCTTGGAGGAACAAGAAGGAAAGATTAGTTGTTTTATCATTTAAATAATGAGAATTTTACACTTCTCTAAAGAGATTTATGAGAGTAATTAGTCTAAGCAGGACTTTGCAGCATGAGTGTTATTAGGTGTCATAATTAACCCTAGCTGGTGAATTACTGCCCAGCATCTTAACAATCATTGAGGAAGGCATGAAATTTGTGTCAGGTATGTGGAAACACATGCAAATATGCACCAGCAGTAATTTTTTTAATAAGAGTTAAATTTAATTATAAGATTACCAATATAAAACATGAAATATTGAAAGCATTCTTTATCTAGGGCCAGGGATTTAACTCAGTGGCATAAACGCCTGCCTGGCAAGCCCAAGGTCATGAGTTCAATCCCTGGTACCAAAAAAAAAAGTATTGTTTATTTAATCATTAGCTTTTTTCCATGTTCTTAAAATACCAAGACATTGAAAGGCAGTATAGTGCTTTAGCAGAACCCTGGTCTTGAAGTTAGTCTCAACTCTGCCTTTTATTATCTCTGTAAGTCTGGGTAAGTCATTTGACCTGCTAATACTCAGCTTTTCAACTTTAAAACAAGGAATAGAAATAGCCTTCTGAGGTTTTTTTCAGCTATCTCTAGCTGTAACTATGTATGTCACAAGCATTAGTTGAATGAGACAATAGTACCTAGACCACTGAGGCTATGACTGAGTCCTACATGCTTAAAGAGAGAGCAAAGTTATCATTTGTTGAATGTCTACTATGTTCTGATGCAATGTTTTATATATATGATTTCATTTATACTCCCTCAAGTAAAAATGATATACCTATTGCATTGATAAGAACACTCAGGAAACTTCAGGAGCTTTCATTTTAGGTAAGAGTCGGCATTAAACCAAGTTTATTTGCATTCCAACACTTGCTGTGAAACGGGATAATCACAATTTCTAACTTAGGATTTCTTGAAAAAAATAAGAGCATGCATACAAAGTTCTTAGCAAAATATCTGATCCAGGGTAAACATTTTCATTAATGTTAACTGTAGCTATCAGCTATTATTCTCATTATTGTGATCGTTTTTAATGTCAGAATTTAAACCTAGATTGTTTTCATTATAAATACATATGTTTAATTATACCATCCTGATAAGCTATGGAAACTTGGAAAAGTTTTTATTTTGATAGCTATGCACCACTTCCTCCCATATTGTCTCCCAACTAATGCTTTATTCCTTAATACATTAACAAATATTGGATTTATCACGTTATAAAGCACAAATGAATCTCCCCATTGATGCTTCATATTCCATTAGGTCAGATTCTATAATTAATGATTTATGTCCCAACATAATAAAGTTAGCACTTTAGAAGAAAATTTTTAAATAAATTAATGTAAGTAAAAAGCAGCTAAAATTTAATTTCAGTTCTTTACTTTAATAAAGCCCTTGATAACATCATAGAAATGATAGGACTTGCTTATTTGGTAAGGGAGGGAAACTGTCTACTAAGTGCCTACTGAGTGATGGGCATTGTGTGATCACCTTTAACCAATCTTTTAATCACTTTGCTTAGCCACTCTCATTTGGATTCCTTGTCTGAACCAAAAAATAACGTAATGGGAAATTATTCAAGTGCTTAATTTTTCCATCTTCTCAAAAGTGGTACACAGTAAGTACTAAGCAGGTTATATTTTCTGATTGAACTGCCTGTATGTCCCAACCTTCATGCCTTTCTTACAATGTTACAGTGACATTTCTGCCTTGAGAGATGGAATTCTTTTCTCTTGAGTCTGGGTAGGACTGTGTCTAGAGCGGAAGAGCCAAGGCAGATTTGTGAAAGTAATACATGTTCTGGTTTTAAATCACTAAGTTTTCAAGTAGTTGTTATATGGTAAAGATAACCAGAGAACATATTCTTTAAAATACATTACAATACATAAAGTAAATACTTTAAGGCACTGAAGTTTATTTTTCACCCAATTCAGTTGAGTAATCTTTATACAATGACTATGATTAAACACATCCTTTTCTTTTGTAACAGTCTTACTCTTCATATAAATATTCATAAAGACATGGATATAAAAAGTATAATCTAAATTGAAATTGAAAAAACTTTAGAAAATGGAATTTAAAAAAACATTCAGACTTCCAGCATTTTGTCATCTACAAAAGCAAAAAAAGAATAGATGTGATACATGCAAATCATCAAAATTTAACAGATGACCCCCAAGATTTAGATGATCCTCTTTTTAGTCACAGAGTCATCTTTTTACTTTTTTTATTTTAAACAATAAAACAAAACAAAATAAAACAGAACAAAGCAGATCAGAACAGAACAATGAAAGCAATACAGAACTTCAAAACAAGACAACAGGAAATCAACAGTGGCTACCATACTGTCTCTTGTTTTCTTTGAAATAGTCGTGCATACCTTCACACACAATAAATTCCAACAAAACAAAATAGTATAATACCAATCAGAACAAAACAATGAAAGCATTACAGGTCTTCAAAACCAGACAATAGGAAATCAACAATGGCTACCACATGATCCTTAATGTGGACAAGTCCAGTGAGAAACATACTTTACTTCTAATCTGATGTGATCTCCTGTCCAAGAAATCAGCCTTCTTTCATTTATTTCCCCTCATTTTGTATTTCTGTTTTCATAGAATAGTGTTAACATAGACATTTTTCTTTAATTTTTTCTCTTTTTCATTTTTATCAGCATCAATTTTAGAGTAAAATTCTTCACATACTCTAATTCCCACACTCCGTTTTTTGTGTACCAGGTCCTCTTTGGTATATCTTCTCTATTGAGCACATCTCCCAGAGCCTGTAATTGAGCAGTTTCCCTGGACTTACATCCAATAGACTTTCAAACTCGGTATGCTAAGACTTAATCATCATTGCTCCAGAACTTTCTCTTTGCTGTATCTAGAATGTTAATAGAGCTTCAGGAAGATTAGGACCCTTAAGAGATTCATGTTTTTCCCTCTGAAGAGGCTAAAACTGTGAAATATGAAGTTGATTGAATGGCAAACAATTAAATGAAAGCTAAGGCAACTAGCAATCACTTTCTCACTTCCTTTCTGTTACCAATCACAAGTAGCGCTAATCTTTTGACCAGCTTTCTGTTGATGGGACAAAATATCTGACATATACAATTTAAAGGAAGAAGGCTCTATTTTGGCTCATGCTTTCGGAGGTTTCAGTCCACAATTGGCTGACTCCAAGGCAGAAACGTCATGGCAGAAGCTCATAGCAGATGAAAGTATCTCACTTCATGGCAGCCTGGAGTCAGAGAACGCAGGGGAAGAACAAGAGAGGAAGGGGTCAGGGACCAGCTATTGTCCCCAAGGTCATACCCCAATGCCTACCCAGACATACCCAGAAGGATGCTTTATAATCTCCTGAAAATCTTTCAAGCCAACTTTCAAGCTGACTGTCATGATTAGCCATTACACTAACCAAATATGCTACTATTTTCTACTAAGCCCTGACCTCTCAAACATCCTTCTAAAATAGCACATAAATAGCTATGACCACCTTCCTGGAAGAGAAGAGAAGGTGAGACCTATTTCTCATTTCAATTATATAATATCTAATAAGTCATTAGTCATTTCTCCTGGGATAATGCCACGGTGAAGATATTCTGATTAAAAGTATTTTTTGCTTTTACCTGATTTTAAGTGGTGATGGGTTTCCCAGAAGATTCCCAATCTCACTCAAAACTCAATATTTTGCAGATTAAAAATTTGTTCCTTCCACTATGGTTGGACTTTGCCAAATTAATGCCAAACAAGAAGCCAATCACAAGACTCATAGATTTTCTTTAGTGTACTTTAATGCTAGGTGATGATATTGCAATCAAAAAGATAAAAAGAGGGAAGACAGTAAGTTGGATAATATAGTGTAAAGGAAAAACCAAAGAACACCATACATTACCAATTTTCTGAGCATTTGGCTGCCTCCTCAATGACTAGATGAAACAGAGAGGTTTTTTTTAAGAGAATAAAACAAAACAAAACAGAGTTAACACAACAAAGCATATCAGAACAGAACACTGCAAGCAATACAGGTCTTCAACACATAATGACAGGATTTTGAACTACCTTATGTTAGTACTTCTCCATTAAGAACTGTTTGATTTAGGAATGACTCAGCCACATAATAAAAATAGTTGATGTTTCTTTTCAAATAATTTTATTCTGTTTTCTTTATTGGGTGTTTTGTTTTGGTTTGTTTGTCTGTTTGTTTGTTTTTTGCCTCTCGTGTAGGAAGTCAGAGTCCTCCTACAATTACAATCCATTAACTCTCTGTGGCAGAATTTGATCAAAGAAATAGGGAGAAGAGGAAAAGGGGAAAAATCAGAGTTTAATCTCTATAATTAAGCTAAGACTCAATTAAAATGACATTTTCATACACATTTTAAGAGCTAGCCATAGTAATTTAAGAAACCCCCATGCTATTGTATTAAAGCCCTAAGTGATAATCAAGTACTGTGATGGTTAGGGAGTTTATTGGGATTTAAGGAGAAAAATGCTCTCTGAATACTGATTCCATTTTTAAAATTAGGGATATCACTTAAACATAATTGAAGGAAAACTGTTACTGTTGACTTTTATTTCAATGTCTTTGATTTTCATTAAACAAAGTATTCTCACAAGGATTGCTGTTCAAAATACAATTTGCAATCCCTTTCAAGAGAGCTGGGTGTCCTTAGTGACCTTCAGCAGACAAATTTGCCATTCCCTTCAGTAGGCACATGTGTAACTGCTTTGTTTGGATGTTTCAAACCAGGCAGAAATGACTGGCATTCCTCATCCCTGGCATCTGATTAAAGCCACCCCACAAAGGAGAAAGAGAATTTATCATGTGAGCGATATCATTTGGAGTTTATCTATCAATCCCCAGAAACAATTGGCTATTAATAATTGATCTCTACCCGAGGTGGGAAACATAGTTATGAGGCTGAGTTACATAGGTCGTTCTGAGCATAAATGATGCACTTTCTACAAGGCACCTCCTGCATAGACACTAGCTCCATCAATTGTGGAGTAATTGGTTTTATTTGCCCTAATTAATTTGGGAACAAAAACTAGATGGCATGTCCCAAATGGTAATAGTCTGAACAAAATCAGAAGCTGCTTTAGTTTACAGGCTGTGTGTACACAGTCCAATGGAAAGATTTTTAAAAGAGCAGTAAATGGCAATCCTCACAGATAATGAACTGGATTAATGTAGCAATTAAAGTTTATTAAAATGAAGTATTATCCTTAACCAAAACCTGTCAATGATGTAAAAGTACAGGATCAGCTTACAAAAATTGAGGTTTACCAGAGGAACT